>JALMGJ010000001.1:169595366-169895366 GCA_023362775.1 Charina bottae | reverse complement strand
TCTTAAAGGATCCATTTTAGGGCCAGTGCAATTTGATAGATCATCTAGAGCCAAGTGTAAGTGTAACAGCAAAGTTTGCAGATGACACTAAAAGATTGGGCTATGCAGAGCTATGGAAGGCTGCTTTGATTTGTCAATACTTCAGCCAAAAGATTCACAAACTGAAGCAGAGATCCACTTGGATGCAGTGAAATGAATCGGGTAGTTTTAAGTTATTTGAGCCTGGCAATGTGCCTTGCAGGTTTGATGGCTTTTCTGCTACTTCTAGGGTGGTTAGAGAAAGCACAAAGTAATGAACCTTAATTTCTATGTATGCGGAAACTGTGATGGGCTCTCTGGCACTGACATGAGGAGTTAGCCAATGAGTTTTATCATATATCAGATTTATTCTGGAGTGGCAAGGCTTACACTGCTTTTGGCTTCCTTTTCTCTTCCTTCTCTGCATCCAGACACAGGCCTTCACTTTACTCTCTTTTTTGTTAATGGAATGAGTGGAATTCTATATTCCTGTGCTAGCCTTGCCAACAACTGGAAGTTTAACCTTGTTCTCAGTTCTCCCAGTAGTGATTCAAGGCTGGCCACTTCAGCTCCCATTCTTGGGTCAAAACTTCCCTTTCGATTTTGCATGTTTGGGGTGGGTTTAAGTCTCTCAACCATCAGTTAGTGGAAGCCAGATAAACACGGGTGCTGGCTACACTGTTTACTGCTTTTAAGAACAGGGGTTGGCAAGGAAATTAATGCAACTTTTTCTGTGCTCGCTTCGTTTTCTGTGTCTTATGTTTCTGTGGCATTATATCTCATTGTGCCAGCCTGCTTTTTGCTGTCTCATTTTGGAAGATTAAGGGAGTAATGTTGTTTGGTTACTGACCATTCAATAACTTAGTGAGGTTTAAAGTTCTAATTATACCAGTGTGTACAATCACTGGCCATGTGTCTGTATATTGTTTCTAATGCTACAAGTAAAGGCACAATTAGAGTTTCAAGTTCGCAATTACAGGTGAAATATTCTTTTTCTTATTGGATGGCCCGGAAAGGAGGGAAGTCATGCCTTAAAGCTCCCTTCTGCTGGAAGGTTTTGGTAGCAGGGTTGATGAGAGTAAATTCTGTAGTAGCTGGAAGATAATCCGCTTGCCAGATCTCTGCAGTATATAAGCTCTCCAACCCAGGACCAGCTTTTGTTGTTCAGTCGTTTAGTCGTGTCCGACTCTTCATGACCTCATGGACCATAGCACGCCAGGCCTTCCTGTCTTCCACTGTCTCCCGGAGTTTACTCAAATTCATGTTCGTTACATCGGTGATGCTATCTAACCATCTCACCCTCTGCCGTCCCCTTCTCCTTTTGCCTTCAGTCTTTCCCAGCATCAGGGTCTTTTCCAGGGAGTCCTCTCTTCGCATTAGGTGGCCAAAGTATTTGAGCTTCAGCTTCAGTATCTGTCCTTCCAATGAGCAGTCAGGGTTGATTTCCTTTAGGAGTGACTGATTTGACTTCCTTGCAGTCCAAGGGACCCTTAATAGTCTTCTCCAGCACCACAGTTCAAAAGCATCAATTCTTCGGTGCTCAGCCTTCCTTATGATCCAGCTCTCACAGCCATACATTACTACTGGGAAAACCATACAATACACTCGTGATATTATACTTTGGACAGATGACCTCCTATAGCAGCTTCACATGTTAAAAAGCAGGGGACAAATGCCTGAGCCCTGTGGCACTCCACAAAGGAGCAACCACTTGATCTTCTCCACACCCTCCACAAACTGGAATCATTCACTAATGAAGGAGCAGAAAAACTATGAGTGCCTCCAATTCCCTCCACCTTCCCTTCAGAAGGTGTCCCAGATAACATGGCCATATGCTGTGAAGAAGCAAGACTTGACAAACTTGAGCAACTTTATGAGCAAAATGCTGTGCTAAAGAAGTGAGGCAGGAGATACACCTGTTGTCACCTACCAAAGAGCAAGCTGACCACCCTTAATAAGGCCACTGGCTGACAACTCACTGGCATTGTACAGGAGGAGAAATATACATAATTGTCTGTTCAAGACTTAAATTCTTTCTTTCTAATGAGCCATCAACTGCCTTAAAAGCCAATTAAGAATGACTTTCAGAAATAAAGATTTTAAAATTAGGGCTTCAGACACTGATCAGCAATTACTTACATATATCAAAAATAGCAATTCCATTAAAAGCCATTAACATAAGTTAGTATGTGCATGTAAGTGTAATAATGTGATGGCGTTCAGAAAAAAACCCAGCAGCAGCCACATGGCAAAATTTGAAGGAGAAACAGGAAGGAAGGAGACAGACTGTTTTAAAACGGTTAGGAGAGAACAGTAGGACCTGAAATTGCTATAGTTTATTAAAATACCCTTATTAATTTGATAATTGTTCTACTCTAGGGCAACAAGAGCTGGGATACAAAAAATTGGAAGATCATTAGATGGCAGCAGAGATGTACCAAACACTCAAATGCTTTGGTGCTTTCTAGTGGTTCTCTCAATGTTTGCATGTCAGATCTGTTAGATCTATTTATTCATTATCAAGTTACATAAAATAATAGGCAGTTTTAATTGCCATTACACATAATATAACAGGAATTAATTTCTTTACTATTGGGTTTAAAAGATTCAAACCTTCACTCATACTCACATCCTAGTATGAAAGATATAATGTCTTTCAATACTGATGGCATAGCAAGGTTACTTTCCACTCCAATGTTCTGCAGTTTTCTTTTTAGATTTTATATATAGGTCCATGACTTCCTTCCCAGCTTATTTTACTGTAGAATGTGTAATTCAGTCAAGGAAAAAAATCAACAAAAATATAAGGCAGCAGGCTAGGGAACACCCTGATCTTAATGGGAAGAGCCCATTTTTCTTAATGATTGAAGCCCAGAGTTTCTACTGCTCATGAAAATGGTTCAAATAGTTATGTACATAAAGAGGGAAATGACATTAAAATAAAAACCCATAAAAGGTTATTGTACTCCACTGATATGATCATTCAGATAAAATTACATAAAGTTAAACCTAATTGCAAAGCTTAACAATCACTTGTGAACATTCTTTCCCCTTTTTTAAATATATACATTTTGTGTGCATTTTTAGTTGAAAATGGCAGCTCAGAAAATCAACTTACATTGGTATCAGGTACCTTTGACTTTTATTTTTATTTTTTTATTTTTTCAAATCTTGTCATTCATGTAAACTTTTTTTATATAGTAAATTTTATTATGTTTCAAGAGAAAAATAAAAACTACAAAAAAACTACAAAGAAAGAAAAAAACTTTAAAAGTGTGGAAACACAAGAGAATTTTTTTTCAAATTTACAAAAAGATGTGGCTTCCGACTTTTAACAGGAAGGATATACAAAAATTTCCATAATCAATCTCTTACTCTATACTAAATTTAAACACTACATTATTTCTATAAGTCATTCCTCTTTAACACATAATAAAAATCACTAAGTACAGTTACTCCTCCCCTTTATATTAAAATAAAGGAAAAAAAGTTCATATAAACCTCCTAAATATCTTTCTCCCCTCCAAAAGATAAAAAGATTTAATTATTCCCTTCCTACCACTATTCTATACTTTTCTGTCTACTATAATAAGAATCAAATTAAAAAGCACATAAGTTGTCTGCTATTATACTTAATAGTACAGATTAACATTCTTCAACCCTTATCCCACTTCAAAATAAACCAAAGCAGTTACATATCCCCACAATGTGTACACAGCTTTCCTCTTGAAAGAATCAAACAGCCAAACTCCCCCCGCCTCAAAGATTCCTGGTTCTTTTCATGGCATTCCACCAGGAGATCAATTATACTTATTGCTTGCAGATTACTCTCTCCCTTAGATTTCTCCAACTCCATTATCCAATCTTCATCCAGCATCTCGATAAAAAACCCAGTCTCAGTCTTAAGAAAACCTTTCAATTGCTCTTAAATTCTCTTCAATTGGCTCTTAAATTCCTCAATTTCATCCACCACATCCCCAACCTGATGGCATATTTTAGATCTCATATTTTCTACAATGTCCTGGATATCTTGCATAAAACTTTGATAGAAGTCAGAAGAAATCTGTTTAAAATCCTGGTGAAAGTCAGAAAGAATCTGTTTTAAATCCTCCATGTCTCACGCAGTAGATTATGGTGCCCCCTATGAGCTTAAGGGGCATGGTGGCTCAGTGGGTAAGATGCCAGGCTTGTCGATCGTAAGATTGCAAGTTTGGAGGTTTGAATCCCTACCCCCGTGTGACGGAGTGAGCTCCCGCACTTGCCCCAGCTCTTGCCAACCTAGCAATTCGAAAGCATGCAAATGCAAGTAAATAAATAGGTGCCACTTCAGTGGGAAGGTAACAGCGTTCCGCATGCATCATGCCAGCCACATGACCATGGAAGTGTCTTCAGACAACGCTGGCTCTTCGTCTAACAAACGGAGATGAGCACCGGCCCCTAGAGTTGGACACGACTGCACAAATGTGCGGGGGGAACCTTTACCTTTATGAGCTTAACCAGGAAAAGTCAAAGGTATGGAAGAGTTCCAAAGTGTGTTTACATAAGGTGAAAGTGAGATAAGCAGACAGTTCTCAAGGGAAAGTGAAAACAGAAAGCTGAAGATTCAAATCAGCTGACTCAACATGTAGGAAAATGCTAATATCTTCAAATTTAATACAAAAGTGATAACAGGAAGACTATTGTTTACTCTCAATCTTTGGAATTTCCTTTGGAAGGAAAATGAAATTGAAAACTTAAAATATTTTTTTTTTTAAAAAAGTTATCCCAAAAATAACATTAAGAACCAAGAGAACCAGCTTCTCCTCGCTGTAGAAAGCCTCTCTTGGGGTACATATACTTTAAAAAATACAAATTGGTGATTTAGAAATGGGGTGGCTGGTCTTAGTGTCCCTTTAAGGCTACAGCACGGCTTGGAAAGTTATGAATTCCCCACCTCCCAGCTGGCTCTTACCAGTTGAAAGCGAAATGCTGTTTGCGATCTGGCTACAAGCAGCCGTCCGGAGGACAGATGGGATGATTCCAGGTATTCTCCTTGATCCGGAGAACGTTTATGTGCTTCAGGAAAACCTGCCTGAGCCTGAAAAAAATTACCCCATTGTCAGCTCCACCCACTGAACTAGCAGGCACAGCCGTTCAGCCTGCCATTCCCACCAGAAGCCCAACATTCATGTAAACTAAGTAAACCTCTCTATATCTACAGTATTCTCTATATCTAGATGCTTAAATACAGTGATATTAGTATTTACTGTTGTACACTGCCCAGAGTCGCCTTGTGTGAGATGAACAGCCATATAAATGTGAGCGATGGATGGATGGATGGATGGATGGATGGATGGATGGATGGATGGATAGATAGATAGATAGACTTAGACATTCATACCAAAATGCATAAAAAAACTAATTTCACTTAAAGCAAAGGTAGTTACTTGTCTTGCTGTATATAGGACATTCTTCAATTTGAATGTACCCACTCTTTGAAGGGCTGTTAGTCTGATTTAAAGAGAAAAAACAAGAAGAATGGAGAACAGGACCCATCAACAGTACTTGGACAAGTCACAGGGTGACAATGGGGGAACCTCACAGCCTTTCTCACTACAATAATCTGAGATGTACTAAATTTACATATCTCTACATAAATTGCTTTGCATGTTTTTATTTATGTCTCAATACTCATCTATGCTCTTTTTTGCTGACAGGGCTCCTTTAGTTTTATGATACATACCCATAATGTATATGTTTAAAGTCAGAAAAGTAAAAGAAAAGAGAAAAAGCTAAGGAAAGTTTACTGGAATTTGACCCATCCCATATACACCTATTTACTGTTTGTGATTTCCATAAGCACGTGCTAGTTGTGCTTTAGAATTATTTCCTATTCCTGTGAGATTGTTTTTTTCCCCACTAGATGTAAGTAGAACCCTATTTACATTCAGGTGTCATATGTTTAATTTGCTTGTACTTCCTCAGGTAACAAGTGATTATACATCAAGTGCAAACATAAGTCAGTTGCAGATGTCTCCTGTGAATCATGTGAGATGACATACATCATGTAATAAGCTTCCTACTAGAGCAGAGAGAAGCACAGCACAATATTAAACCATGTATAAACCATTTTGTTTCTTTCAGTAAGTGAGCCTGGGAGACACTTGAATAGAATTGAAAGTATTTTATACATACGAGCACAAACAAAATGTATGATAGTCTTCAAAGTACTCCTTGTAGAAAGGAACTGTTGTCCTTATTACCTTTGTATTTATTTTAAAAATATTGTATTTAGTAGGGTCTTGGATTTAATCTTGCTTTGTAAAATGGCTAACAAACAATACATAATTAATAAATATGATGATCCAAGAGGAATCCCAATTAAGAAATTCCTTGGGAAAGTATATTTGTATTAATTTCAACCAATCTTCAACAAGGACTTCTTCCTACTCATATTTTCAGGACAGTCCTTAAAACAATGGCAAGACAAGTAGTCATGTAGATTCCCCCCCCCCACTAACATGTATGTAAATATAATTAATTTTCTAAAGAAAAAGTGTCCACTTCAGTTTTCTCAATTGATATGTCAATGCACTGTATTTTTAACCTTTCCGGTGAAGTTAAGAGGAAACAACATGTATGTGTGATAGATCTGTGTAGGGACTTAGTCCAAAGTTGCCAACACCATAGGCAAAATAGTCTTTGCAGCAACAGCTAGAAGTACCAGATACAGTTGCATCTGCCAAAAGCCAAATAACCACTTGACAGCAAAAATATATATAGAAAACAATAACCTATTGCTGCCATTGAGCGGTTGTGCTTTTGCCATTCAAAGCAGGCAACCTGTGTAAAAACAAGGTGTTCTGTAGTATCTTCAGGACTAAGAAATTTATCATTGTATAAGTTAGTCAAGACATATGAGTTTAAATTGTAAATATTGATGGAGTCCTGCCATTAGGAAGACCTATATTATCCCTTCCTTTTCCCAATGGCTTGCAAGACCTTAGTTTCCATTTTATACACTGAACGATATGATCTACTGAAGATATGAGGGTTTACTTCTGGGCATGCATCAGTAGGATTGCACTGTTACATGTGAGGCCCAATCAGGGCCAGACTTATAATCAAAGAAAACAAAGAATATTTCTTATGCCATAAACATATAGACGCACTGACATCTAATCTGAAAATATACAAAGCAGCAATGTGATTATTTTGTACATTATCAGCCCATGCTCCCTTCTTTACTCTTATAAGTTCAAAGAGAAGTACCTTCTATAGATGGAGGCCAGCTATTTACTAACAAAGAAGAACATTATTTTCTGATTGGCAGAATTAACATCACTAGAGTGAATCAGCATCCACCAATGAAAAGAGCATACGTATTACATAATGGAAAGGCACTCAGTAAAAGCAGGTCAGCTGCATTCATTGAACTGGAATTAAGACTTGTACAGTCCCTATAAATATACAGTCCCGCTTTTTGGGGGAGATGGGCAGTGGCAAAATTTGATAAATAAATAAATAAATAAATTTAAAATGTGGCCATTTAAATAAAACAGATGTCACAAGATATAAATCCTGCAATTACTCAATCATGATCTTACAGGCAGCTTATATCTGTTTTGACAGCCATCAATGCTGATGGTCAAAAGCCTACGGTATATTTAAGTCTACATATCACTCCATTGTTAGATACAAGATGGCACCTAAAAATAAAATGTAAAGTGAGGCGCTTACCACTGGGTACTGAAGAATAAAGTTCATACTTGTACCAATCCAAATGTGAACGGCTGAATTTGGTCTCATTAAGTTCTGGCTGTGAAGCACATCTGCCATCCGCTTCTTCTGGAGATAAAATGTCCAGTTCAATTTTCTCAACTGACATTTCAGTCCACTGTACTTAAAAGTTTCAGATATCTGCTGTTAAGATGAAGTGACACCAGTTAATCCAGTCTGCCTGCAGAGTAAAAACTTGGGAACAAAATATCCTTTGATTAATTCAGGAAAGCTGTCACTTGCTTACAAAATGCCAGAGTCACTAATTCCAGTAAAGTGGGTGCAAGCTATGGCTCATTTTCTGGATTTCCTAGGTTTTCCAGGATTTAAGAGGGGGGAAAAAGGTCCCCTATTTCTTTAAAAAGTTCTTCTGCACTTGTGTGAAAGAAGTGTTATGGCCCCTCTGTGTAGCTGCAAAAGCAATAAACAGGATAAGTGGAGACATCTGTATGCCTGCTAAGATCTGCTCTTAATAACTTTGTTTTAGCCGTTCTAATTCACATTTCAGTTCACATTTGTTGAGTTGGGAGGGACTTAGCCATACCAATGAAAACAAGTGGATTCTACATTGCAGGAACAACTTGAAAAGTGGAAGCTAATTATTCCAAAGTTCTCTTCCCTCTTGGGAGATTTGCAGTAAGGGACTTCAAACCAAGAACAAATCCCTGCTTAAGACAGTGGCAAATCCAGGATAGTAAATTAATACTGGTGGCTTTTAATAGTTCAGGAAAAAAGGTGTCGCTATATCTAATTCATTTTTTTTAATGCTGGTTGACATAAAACATATACACAAATACTTTCACATACAAGATTTTCATGGTCTCTGATGCATTTTGTCTTCCATTTAAAAAGGTGCAGCTTCAGAAAGGACTGTTCAATGGTTAAGACATAGTTAATTAGTTTAAGTGTTCATGGCTTTGTATTACTTGTTTAAAAGCCAAAATCCAGCTAGTCCAACAAGTCCCCAATACTAAGTGATTGTCTGGAAAATGGCCTGCACTAACAATATATTCCACAGAAATAAGCTACGTGCCACAGTAATTATTATATACTCTACTCTCCCCTTCTCCTATATTCTTCATGTGTAAAGATGCCTAACACATCAGAAGCATTATTTTTCTTGCTCTATTTGGTTCCTCCCCCCCCCCCCACTTTTAAAATGTAAATGAATAATGCTAAGGGAGTCACCTGCTGGCCACAGTGAGACATTGCACAAGACATATTCTTAATTTTATTTATTTATGGAGTTTTCATCCTCTGCTTATTCCAACAGAGTACACATAGACACTGATTGCTAATTATTATGGCATTCTCCAAAAAGGAAACAAAAATCTTGCTTTGGGATGGTTTTAAGTGGCAAAGAAGTGGGACTGAATTTTTATAAATCAATATATATTCATAGGGTGTGTACCTGCACAATTACTGCAGTCACAGAAAATTCCATTTCAGAATTCAGGAGGAAAAAGCCAGGGATCATAAAGAAATGTCCCCTGTGTACTTTTATGAAAGTTTGAACTTTGGCAACCTACCTATCATTTTTGCCACCTCCCTGTAAATTTTGGAAACTATGCACTGCCCAAAAAACAAACCTTAGCATAGACCTCCCACCACTCTCAACCAGCTTGCCTAGGATTTTTGAGGCTGAGGGTGCTGGGAGTTTTACTCCAGTGCATCAAGGAGCCTCTAAGTTGGGGAAAGATAGTTACAGATTCTATTTTACTAGATACATTTCACTCTCCAAGGTGGGGTGGAGTGGGAAGCAGAAGATATGGAAAGGAAAGGGTAAAAAATAGGTTGGAGCTGTTGTCCTGCACAAATTGCTCTACTTAAATGAAAACATAAAACAAAGGGTGATCTCTAGAACCAAATTAGGTAGACCTCTAATTTGGTTCTAGAGATTACCCTTTGTTTTATGTTTTCTTCTCTGTGGTGGTGCCCGCCCTTTGGAACATTCTACTCCCGGAAGTGAGGCAGGCCCCATTGCTCCCGGCCTTCAGGAAGAACGTAAAGACCTGGTTATGCCACCTTGCCTGGGAAGGGAGGGGTAATAGCTCCTCTTGGGGATGGCTGGTGCCATAGAGCCCTTTTAAACACAAGTTCGTTGCCTCTTGGATTTTATGTTTATTTTAATTACTTATATTTATGATATGTTATTTTAATTGTTTGTTTTTTGTAAACTGGCCAGAGTCCCCTTTGGGGGAGATGGGGCGGTGATACAAATAAAATTGACAGAAAGGAGTTCTAGGAAGTTAACTTTTCTGTCCCTTCCAAATGCTACCCAGAATGTTGAGAGGGCCTCCTAAATGGTTTGGCTGTGATGCAGCAGGGCAGGGAATTCCTGAAATCTGGGCAGGTTGTGCCCCTTTGAAGCAATCTGATTGTAAGTACCAAGTTGTCCCTGTTCTCAGGGCCTGACTCTCAAAAAGGAAGATTTCTTTTTTTCCAGATCTACCAGATCTACTACCATGTCTACAGCTAAAGTGGGCTGAATTTTGATTTTGTGTTTTAATTTAAACAGGTCTCTCTGGCAAAGATTAAACAGCAACTTGGATGTGATTTAAATTATTATGTGGAGAAGTATCATCTCCGTTTTCTGAGGGTGCTTGCCCTCAGAGGAAGTTACCACAGAATTCACTTCATTCCTGTTGCTGTGTGGTGGAGAAACTCAGGGCTAGGAAGGCTTCAGATTCATTTCCACTTCTGACGAGGATTCCTTGAGTGGCCTTGAGCAAGTCAGATCTCTCAGTCTAAAGAAAAAATCTGTATAGCACTGACAAAGTAATGATAACCCTTAAAGAAGATGAATGAGACATGGCTTGTAAAATACGTTGCACATGACAAGCGCTGAATAATTATGTATTAACATCAAGAGCATATAGGTCTCTGGTGATGGCTTGCGACAGATTTGAACAAATGTCCTAGCTGGAGTGTCTACAGATCTTAAGATAGTGATTATTTCACGGTTGAAAATGATTCTCCAGCTGTATTTGTTACATATTTTAGGCCAGTGCAAAGTGACTTAGATTTGCTTTGATAAAAAGATTTGTGCCATAGAGGCAACATAACTCTCTTCGTTGAAGCAAAGAGGCAATGTGATTCTCAAGGAAGCAATTTATGTCACCTCAAATCACTTCTGCCAATGCTGCAGGAGAAACCTCCTCTCAGTCTTCTCCCCTGGTGCTTGGCATACTCACAATAATGCGATTTAATTTTATACACACCTTGTGAAGCATTTTGTTTTAGTTTTAGTTTCCTCTTCTTATGAACTTTATTTTTATTTTATTTTTTCCTTCTTTTTCTTTGTCCCAAGTGTGGTGCTGGTGGTTTTACCAGAAGACTGGCATGGAGGAATTTGATAGTGGTATGTACCTCTTTCCCTTAAGTGCATGGAACTTTATATATTCATGTCATAGTCCAGTATGTAATACAGAGTTAAGCAAGCATTTATTTTATTCACTAAAGACCTCTCCAAACTTTTCATATTGGTGACACACTTTTTAGACATGCATCATTTTGCGACACACTCTTACAGCAGGGCATCATTTCGTGACACACACTTACAGCAGGGCACAAGGCAGGCACTAGGACCTGCGCGGAATCACAGCAGGTTTGGAGGCAGCAAGGCACAAGGCAGGCACTAGGACCTGTGCGGAATCAGCAGGTTTGGAAGCAGCAAGGCACAAGGCAGGCACTAGGACGTGCGTGGAATCCTGGCAGGGCTCAGAGGCAGCAGCAACCGTGACACACCCAGACACTGCAGCCGACACACTAACGTGTCGCGACACACAGTTTGGAAAGCTCTGCACTAAAGGGTCATACTTGGGCCATACTTTGTTCTGCCTTTTCCTTGGTGAGACACCTGTGTAGAGTAGGAAGATCTTTCTCATCTTCAATCCAGTTAACCTTGAGAACAGATACTCCTTAACTTTCAGATGGTCTCATTGTCACCTGGTATAAAAAAAAATTCCTTAGCTTTGATAGTCTCATTCTTGACAGGAGAGCAAAACATTCCAAGATAAGATAGGTTTGTCTATCTCCTCCTTGGCCTTAGTAAAATCCTGTGAGATGAGACCACTGAAAAGCAGTTGTGCTTAATTAAGGTTCAGAGCCTATATAAGCTAGTCAAAATTGCCCAAGGGATGGAACTTCAATATTGATCTAATGCTGCATGTTTGCTGGCTTTGAAGGGGGCCTGCCCAATGTCATCTCCTTAGGGTTTCCTGACTGGCAGAAGAGGGATAAGGTCTTTCTTTGTCTTATTGTTTTCTTGAATATTCTTTGATAGCTGTCTCATGTTATGATACATTATTTTCTTGTACTGCCTTGGAATAAGTACTCATACTGTATGATTATTGCTTCCAAATTCAAATAAATCTGGGGACAGAGCAATACACTAGGTATTTTTTGGGGGTAGTGGTGGGTTTAATGGTTGCCAGCTTGTTAAAGATTAGTGGGATTGCCATATGGGCTCATCCACATAGCTGCCTTAATATGCCACCTTGTGTTGGGAGAAAAGTATGTCAACAGTTCAGCAACAAGGTTGGCCAGTGTTGCTGTCTTCTCAGTTTTTATTGTGGGGCAGTCTCAGGGCAGTGATTGTTGGATTCCCTGCCATCTGTTCCCCTCCCATCCAGTGTCATAGACTGGTGGGAAAATCAAACTCCAGGTGTGTTCCTGAATGTGTGATATGCCTCCTGATCCTCCAACCAGTGTCCCTCTTAGGCTCTACCAGCCAGTATTTTTTGACATCATTGGCTTGGGATTGTTTTTTTTTCTTCTTTTTTTGGGAGGACAGATGAGCATCAATGTTTACTTATTTGTTTATTTATTGCTACAGGAATATCAATCTCTCGATCTCCTGGAGATAAAGGAGCTAGTGAGATTGATATTCCCATGAAAAAATGGCCTACATTTTTCAAAGGTGTTGCATTGAAGGCCCTCAATAAGCTGCTCCAAGGCTTTGGTCCTCTTCTTGACCCTGCTTTGGTGCAAAGCTATTTCTCTGAGCAGCTACTGTCTTCCTTGCCCTGGCTTACCCCCCTCCCTCCTTCAGTCGCCACCTTCCACCTTGCTCTGTGCATGTTCTGCCCAATGATCCCAAAGCAGTCATCCTGCTGAAGCTGAGCAGCTCTGCACTGACCCTTGGCAGAGAACTAGGAGAAAAGCCTAGCCCAGAACCCTACGGGCATTCTAGAACAAGGCAGCCAGACTATTGAGATTCATCTCTCATTATCACCAGCCAGCATGGCCAAGGGTTGGGAATTGAGGGCACTGTCTTTCAAGGGCCTTCAGCTTCTGGGAGTTGTGAGGTTCTGATCTCCCAAGCATGTGTTTAGTCTCTTTCGCAGAAGTGAAAATAGTGCCACAGTACCCAGAAACCAGATGTAGGAGTGGGCATGCCTGCAACCGATTTACAAAGCCAATAGGATCTGGGTCGTTCCCAGCCCGACTGCATTACTCAAACAGTCATAATTGATAAACATGCTAGGTTGTCCACATGGGAAGTTTCATGTCAAGACAAGAGGGAAAATACTGCTTTTATGCAAGAACACCTAAACTTGACTTCAGGCTGCCTCAACAGAGGGAGGATAGTAAAATGGGATAAAGTTGCAAGGACCTGTCCATCAAAAATGGTTAGTAAGGCAACTTTACTCTGTGGCAATCAGGACATAAGGATGAGCCCATTGGCTTTATTCTCTCTGTTTTAATAGCTTATACCAATTCATAGAATCATGGGGTTGGAAGGGACCTTGGAGTTTTCTAGTCCAACCCCCTATTCCACAAATTTGATAGGTTAATATTTCCTTTCATGAGGATGAAATCGTTGTAGCTGAATTTCATAGCACTGTCCCATTCATCTGTACTCAGAAGTAAATTCCATTGAATGCAATGTGATTTACTGGTTTGTATAAATCACATCCTTGGACTATATAGCCTTTCAAACAAAAACAAATGAATTCCTGTCTAATCTTCTTCCTTTCCAACATGGTATTATCCTCAGTTACTACGGCAGATGAGCCTTCCTTAAGCCTGTGCCCTCCTAATGTGTTGCATTTAACTCTTATCATCCAACACAAGCAATGGATAGAGTGGTTGGGAACGATAACAATTACAGTCCAAACCTCTTTGGAAGATTCTGGATTGGAGTAGGCTGTAAAAGAACCAAAATGGTGATGAGTCTATGAAGGCCTTCTATCATAGACTCTTACCTCTAGAAAGTTTTTCCTAGTACAACAAAATGACACAATGCTCATCACTCTTTTATTCTCACTTCTAAACATACATATCATAGTTTTACTCATGTCTGTCATTTTTGGTGAATTCCTCTTTTCATTCCATGGATTTTGTGTTCTGTTTGCCAACTGTTAGAAACAGAATGTATCTTGTTAAATCGACTAAGAACTCCATGTCATCATTTATATTTCATTTGCTATGTGCCAACTAGCTAATCTTTGCTCTTCATGGCAGCTTAAGCTATTCTTCTCCCATGTGAAGACTATAATTTTCCTAATAATCTACTCAAATGTCGCAGTTATACCAAGATCAGAGATGTTTTTCTGGAAACAGTCAGTACAAAGAAATATATTACTCATTAATTAAGATCATGAAGGACTATTTGATGCTATAGGAAATTTTAAGTCAGTGTTACAGAGCTCCATTTCCTGTTGGATTCTGGAGACAGCTGCTGTTTTTGTAACATCTATTTCTTATTTATTTATTTATTTATTTATTTATTTATTTATTTATTTATTATTTTTTATTTAATATCCCGCCCATCTCCCCCAAAAGGAGGGACCCTCATATATATATATGAGAGAGATGGATGGATGGATGGATGGATGGATGGATGGATGGATGGATGGATGGATGGATGGTGGAGGGCCAAACCATGAAACCTGTTTGGTTATTATATCCATTTTCATCATTTTGTTAGAATGAAATGCAGAGCCAAATGACTGAGTGTGCAGTATAATCATTTACTATCGAAAAATCTATCTATGAAGAACTAAGTTATTCATACTGCTAAGAACACAGATGGAGATTTCTAAGACGTTCATGTCCTCAGCTTTCCTCCTCCAAAGCAAAGATGCTCAGAGTTACTTTCTATTAACACCTCCCACATAGCGCATTAATATCCCTTCAACTATTGTAAGGTGCATTTTAAATTGTTATTTATTAATAAGAAACTTGTCCATACCTATTTATTTAATTTTTCTGATCTCAATGAGGATCAACAGTTTAATTAGAGAAAGGCCCACAAAAGACAACTTTTTTAAAATAAACCTTTATTTACTAAAATAAACTACAATATCATACAATACAATAAGTACACTGTATATATACAACCAATATCATACATCAACACATAAAATAAAAACAAAAGACAACTTGAGTTGATAACTTTTAGATTAAAGGAAGTGTTGTTGTGAGGCTTAAATAAATGCTGTCACTTAAAGTCTATTTAGAAAAGAGTCACACTAAACTTTAGCAATGAGCAAACTAACTAAATACAGTAAGCACTATAATCAAACCTTTTCATTTCATGATATATCTCCTCACTGCAAGAACTGGTTCATCAGATTAGATTTCATTTTCATACTGGGTATGGTCAGGGTCTATTGTGGCTTCCATCAAACAAAGATTGCAGCATAAGACTGGAATAGGTTTATTAACTGTCTTTGAGGGACAAAGAGCATCAGATCCACAGAAGGAGAACTGGAGTATAGAATTGTGATCTCTCTCTCTCCACATTTTTATGCCCAACTCTCCTCTACTGCATTTTGTGGCTATTTGATTCTCAAACCGCTGCATATGACAGAAATATAGAGATATAGATATATGCCATGGATCTGATCTAGATTGGGGAAACCTAGAGTTAGACTGAAGAGGAAGAAAAAAACAAAAAAAAGTAACCAATTGTTATGTTCATGCTTTAAAGCAGGGGTCCACAACATTAGCAACTTGAAGATGTGGGCTTCAAGTACCAGAATTCCCTAGCCAGCGTTGCTGGCTGGGGAATTCTGGGAGTTGAAGTCCACACATCTTCAAGTTGCTAAGGTTGTGGACCCCTGCTTTAAAGTACAAGGCATATCCCATTATTCAGAGCCATGTGAGTTTCCCCAGAGCAGGGCTTTCCAAACTTTTCATGTTGCTGACACGCCTTTTAGCCATGCATAATTTTGTGACACACTAATGAGGAGTCCCCGCCCCCGGCTCACGTGATTGGCTCCCGGCTCCAAACCCCGCCCCCAGCCCATGTGATTGGCTCCCGGCTCCAAACCCCGCCCCCAGCCCATGTGATTGGCTCCCGGCTCCAAACCCTGCCCCCGGCCAATGTGATTGGCTCCTGGCTCCAAACCCCCGCCCCTGGTCCAAGTGATTGGCTCCCGGCTCCAAACCCCACCCCGGCCCATATCATTGGCTCCTGGCTCCAAATCCCACCCCTGGCCCCCCAGTCTTGTACTGTATGTATTGTATTGTATGTAATTGTAGATCAGAGCTTTCCAAACTCTGTGTCGCAATACATTTCTGTGTCGCGGCAAGGGCCCAGGTGTGTCGCAGGGGAACCCGGAAGAGGAGGCCATGCACCACGTGGAGCCCTGCCCATCCCTTGCTGCGTTGACAGGTCCCTGCTCTGAACCCAGCTCTTCAGCTCTCGCCGCAGAAGCCAGGTAAGTTAGCAACCCGGTAGGGCTGCAACTGGGGGGGAGGGTGCAGGGATGCCACTAGGCCACCGCGCTGGGGGTGGGTGGGGGGTGCAGGGACCACGTAGCGCGGCAGCCGGAGACATGGCTTTTCCTTTCCGAGAAGTGCCAGCGGCCTGGCAGCTGAGAAAGGGATGGGGAGGCGGCTCCGCTGCCCACCTCACAAGGCCCCCACGCCGTCTGTGTCTCCCCTTCCCCTTGGTGGTGGCCCCAGCTAGGCAGAGGCAGGACTGGGCGGACAGGTGGCGCTCTCCACCTCTGTGGCCTGGCCTGGCTCGCTGCTTCCTCCTGTTGCCTACAAGCGGAAGATGGCGGTGGTCTGATGCCCGGCCTGCAAGAGCTGAGCTGCGGCTGAGCCGAGGGAGCCTGCTGGCGGCTCCAGCCCGAGAGACCTCCTGGCGCTCCGGGGAGACCCAGTGCGGGCGGCGGGGACGGGGCAGAAGCAGAAGGAGAGGAGCCGCCAGCGGGAGCGCAGAATGAGGAGTGCCTCACCGGCGCCTGCCCGGCTTCCACCGTGCTTCGTCAGAGAAGGTAAGACACCACGCCGGCGGGTGGGCAGGCAGCTGAGAGGCAGGCGGGCGGGCAGGGGGTCGTCCGACCATCCTTCCCGGAGCTGCTGGGACCAGATGGAGCGGTGGGGGACTCGGCATTGCTCCTTCCAGCGGGCGCTCCAAGCCCAGCTGTTCAGCCATCGATCAAGGATTGATCAGGCCCGGGGGCAGGGCTGGCTGAGGGGCTGGGGGGGGAGACGGGTCCCTGTTGCCTGGGACATCCTCACACATCCTCCCCCCTCCCCCCACAATATGGCAGCAATAACAACCACAGCGACCACCACCTGCCACGAAGGCTCTGGCAGAAATGGATCCAAGTGTGGGATGCTCTTCTGGAGAGTGGAAAGTGCAGGATCCCCGCTTTTTCTTGGGGCTTTTCTTCTCTTTCGGGCCCTGCCTGTTATTGCTGCCATATTGTGGGGGGAGGGGGGGAGGATGCGTGAGGATGTCTCAGGCAACAGGGACCCGTCTTCCCCCCAAGCCCCTCGGCCAGCCCTGCCCCTGGGCCTGATCGATCCTTGTTCGATGGCTTGGAGCGCCCGTTGGAAGGAGCGATGCTGAGTCCCCCACCGCTCCATCCGGCCCAGCAGCTCCGGGAAGGACAGTCAGATGAGCCCGCTGCAGATGACTCCGTGCCCCCCCGCCTGCCTCTCAGCCGCCCGCTGAGGTGGCCTGTCCACCCCCCCAGTCCTGCCTGGCTGGGCACGGCGTCTTACCTTCTCCCATGGAAGGCGGGCAGGCGCCGGTGAGGTGCTCCGAGTGCCGCACACCTGCTGGCAGCTCCTCTCCTTCTGCCCCGTCCCTGCTGCCCGCGCTGGGTCTCCCCGGAGTGTCGGTAGCCCTCTAGTTGGGCCGGAGCTGCCGGCAGGCTCCTTCGGCTTGGCCCCAGCTCAGCTCTCGTGGGTCGCGGGCCACGCATCAGACTGCCGCCATCTTCTGCGGCGAGCCAGGCCAGGCGACGGAGGTGGAGAGCGCCGCCTGTCCACCCGTGCCGTGCTCCTGCCGGCGGCTCCTCTCCTTCTGCCCCGTCCCCGCCGCCTGCGCTGGGTCTCCCCGGAGTGCCAGGAGCCCTCTCGTCGGGCCGGAGCTGCCGGCAGGCTCCCTTGGCTCAGCCCCAGCCAGGCCAGGCCAGGCCAGGCCAGGCCACGGAGGCGGAGAGCGCCGCCTGTCCACCCACCCAGTCCTGCCTGGCTGGGGCCACCACCAAGTGGAAGGGGAAGGGGGAGCCGGAGACGCAGACGGCGCGGTGGCCTTGCAAGGAGGGCAGTGGAGCCGCCTCCCCATCCCTTTCTCGGCTGCCGCTGGCACTTCTTGGGAGGGAAAAGCCATGTCTGCGGCCGCCGTACTTCGTGGTCCCTGCACTCCCCAGCCCCCCCAGTGAGGCAGCCTAGTGGTGTCCCTGCACACTCCCCCCCAGCTTAAGAAGGTAAGAAGCTTACCTGGCTTCTGCGGCGAGAGCTGGGTTCAGAGCAGGGACCTGTCTGCGCGGCAAGGGATGGGCGGGGCTCCACGTGGTACATGGGCTCCTCTTCCGGGTTCCCCTGCAACACACCTGGGCCCTTGCCGCGACACAGAAATGTGTCGCGACACCCAGTTTGGAAAGCTCTGCCCTAGAGTCTTGAATTTAGTCCACAAGCCCACTTCAAATGCTCACAGAAGAATATGATTAAATAGATGGAACAATCATTAACTGTATTCAAATGAAATTAAATGTACCTTTGGTTATTCCCTGCACATTTTTTGTCCTTGATTTCAGTCATTGGTTAGACTGCAGCTCCTGACATGTCATGGAAAGGTCAAGTGCTGTCTTCAGTCCCCACCAAAATTGTGCAGCCCTGCTTAATATATGAACTCAACATTACACAGGTATGCTCTCTAATAGTACACTAGTCTATAAATCATTATAGGGAATTAGCTACTATCATTTACAGCAGAGCTTTCCAAACTGTGTGTCGCGACACATTTCTGTGTCGCGGCAAGGGCCACCTGGGCCCTTGCCGTGACACAGAAATGTGTCGCGACACACAGTTTGGAAAGCTCTGATCTACAATTACATACAATACAATACATACAGTACAAGACTGGGGGGGTGGGGGGTGGAATTTGGAGCCAGGAGCCAATCACATGGGCCGGGGGCAGGGTTTGGAGCCGGGAGCCAATCACGTGGACCGGGGGTGGGGTTTGGAGCCGGGAGCCAATCACTTTGGCCGGGGGCGGGGTTTGGAGCCAGGAGCCAATCATGTGGGCCGGGGGCGGGGTTTGGAGCCGGGAGCCAATCACATGGGCCAGGGGGCGGGGACTCCTCATTAGTGTGTCACGAAATTATGCATGGCTAAAAGGCGTGTCACCAACATGAAAAGTTTGGAAAGCCCTGATTTACAGTATATGGTGATGACCTCTAGATTAGGCTTTTAAAAATCTGTTGCACAGATCAGAATTATAATAGTTATGTTCACATCACAGACATCTGTTACAAGCCATGAGAATATCAAAATGTTATGACATCATTATGCTAATGATATAGTTAATACAGCATCTCAGCATTTTCCCATTTACCCCTCACAGATGCCCATGATTCAAGTGTTCTGCTTTAGGGTACAATGTGGATGCAGGAAGAAAGAGAAAGATTAACACATTAGCATGGGATCCCTGAAATATAGGACAATACCTTTCATATACTGGGCATTAAATGCTTAGTGGGAAACTTTTCTGTGCATTTTTATTCCTTTCATAATCTCTGGAAAAAACGTTTTTTTTTTAAAAAAAAAAACTGAGAATGGAGCTTACATAGAAACAAATGTTTCCTATTGCAGAAGCTTGTCCTCAAGATGTAGAGGGCAATGAAGCCAGCAATGCAGAGTTGATAGTGGAACTAAATAAATTCATCCTGACACTTCATTCTGTATCATGTTTACTGTATGTTAAAGCACAATATTTGTATAATCCAAGATCACATTGTTTTTGAATCAAACTATAGCATAAAGTATTATTTAATCCAGGGGTCCCCAACCCCCGGGCCACGGACTGGCCTGTTAGGAACCGGGCCGCACAGCAGGAGGTGAGCGGTGGGCGAGCAAGCGAAGCTTCATCTGTATTTACAGCTGCTCCCCATTGCTTGCATTACTGCCTGAGCTCTGCCTCTTGTCAGATCAGTGGTGGCATTAGATTTTCATAGGAGCATGAACCCTACTATAAACTGCGCATGTGAGAGATCTAGGTTGCGCGCTCCTTATGAGAAGTCAGAATCCGACACTTATTTTAGTCTGCACGTGGCCTGCTCATTATTTTATTTACCACTTCCGATGATTTCATCCCGAAACCATCCCCTCCCCCCGGTCCGTGGAAAAATTGTCTTCCACGAAACCGGTCCCTGGTGCCAAAAAGGTTGTGGACCACTGATTTAATCCATGAAAGCTGAAAGCAGAGATGGGGACAAGATTATACCCAGGGTTTCTGGAGGGCCAGGAGTGGAGGCATCCAGGCCTGGAAACTCTGGGGGCAGTAGGGTGGGTTGCCCCATCGAAGTGGTGACAGGTCGGGGATGTTACGATGGGAACCGAGGGGCAGGCCATCTTAGGGGAAGATGCTCCCGATGTTTGTTACCGGTGGCATGTTCCGGCCCCTCAGGTTCAGACCCAGGCCCTGGTCAAAAGATCCTCGAGTGCCCTGGCTTTTGGCTGCTGCTACTTAACACCAGGTCTGTTAACAACAAGGCCCTCTCATATGTGACTTGATCACGGAAGAGGGGGAAGACCTGGCGTGTATTACTGAGACCTGGCTGGGCGCAGAGGGGGGAGTAGCAGTCTTGGAGATGTGCCCAGCCGGGTTTCAGGTGTGGCATCAGCCAAGACTCAGGGGCAGGGGAGGAGGGGTGGCAATTGTCATTCGGGAGTCTCTGATGGCCTTCATGGGTGCTGCTCCACAAGTGGCCGGGTGTGAGACCCTGTTATTCAAGTTGGGTTTTCGAGAGAAGTTGGGAGTGTTGCTGCTGTACCAGCCTCCCTGCTGCGTAGCAACCTCCCTGCCTGAGCTGCTGGAGGCTGTCTCAGGGTTGGCAGTGGAGTTCCCTAGACTTATGGTTCTGGGGGACTTCAATCTGCCTTCCCTGGGACGTGCCTCGGAGGCAGCTCGGGAGTTCATGGCTACCATGGCAGCTATGGGCCTATCTCAGATTATTCGAAACCCGACTCGAGACAGTGGCCTCACTCCGGACTTAGTTTTCTTGTCGGAGCAGTGGCAAAGTGATCTGAAGGGAGAGTTAGATCTGTCCCCATTGTCATGGTCAGATCACGCCCTGGTGGCCCTGAGATTCTCTTATGCCGCTTCACTCTGCAGGGAGGCGGGACCCATTTGATTGGTCCACCCCGGCGACTAATGGACCCAGTGAGGTTCCAGAAGGAGCTGGGGGTTATACCCGAGGATCTATTGCACGGTCCAGTGGAGGTCCTGGGCGCAACCTGGAATAGGGAGGCGGCCGGGGCCTTGGACAGGATCGCGCCTGTGCGGCCTCTCTTGCCACCTCTGACCCGATACTCCCCATGGTTTATGGAGGAGTTAAGAGTCTTGAAGAGGGCTAAGAGATGCCTAGAGTGTCACTGGAGAAAAACAAAGACTGAATCTGACCGAACACAAGCTAGAGTCACTGTTAAGACCTACCTTGTGGCGGTAAGAGCGGTGAAATGTCAATATTTCTCCGCTCTTATTCCGTCCGCAGAATGCCGCCTGACGGCCCTGTTTAAGATAACGCGATCTCTTCTAGGGAAGGTGGAGTCTATGACCCACCTGCAGAGCCGTGCGGAAGAAATTTCTGACCATCTGCAGGACAAAATCGCTCAGATTCGTTCTAAGTTGGACTCCAAGCGTGAAGCAGAGTCTGAGGAGATGCCAAGGGAGCGTCATTACCTGGTTATCTGGGAACGGTTTGATCCTGTTGGGCCTAAGGAAGTGGACAGGATCCTCCGGATTGTAAAGGCCACCACATGTCATCTAGACCCTTGCTCTTCCTGGCTGGTGCAAGCAGCCAGGGAGGTGACATGTGGTTGGGTCCAGGCGATGGTTAATATATCTCTGGAGGAGGAGGTGTTTCCGGCTGCCTTCAAGGAGGCCCTGGTGCACCCCCTACTCAAGAAACCATTGCTGGACCCTACTATATTGGACAATTTTCGTCCTGTCTCCCACCTCCCCTTTTTGGGGAAGGTGGTTGAGAAAGTGGTGGTGTTGCAACTCCAGAGGATCCTGGATGAAATGGATTATCTGGACCCCTTTCAGTCAGGTTTCAGGCCGGGATATGGGGTGGAAACTGCATTGGTCGCGCTTACGGATGATCTCTGGCGAGAGCGGGATGGAGGGAGTGCGTCCATCCTGGCTCTCCTCGATCTCTCAGCAGCTTTCAATACCATCGACCATGGTATCCTTTTGGGACGGCTCGAGGAGTTGGGGGTGGCTGGCGTAGTTTTGCACTGGTTCACCTCCTTCCTCTGGGGTCGGTCCCAATCGGTAGTAATAAGAGATGAGAGATCCAACTCTTGCCCCCTCGTCTGTGGGGTGCCACAGGGTTCGGTTCTCTCACCTCTCCTATTTAATAACTATATGAAACCGCTGGGTGAGATCATCCGTCACCATGGGATGAGATATCATCAATATGCTGATGATACACAATTGTACATCTCCATCCCAGGTGAAGTAAGTGATGCAGTGGCCGCCCTCTCTTTGTGCCTGGAGGCTGTGGGGATCTGGATGAGGAACAACAGGCTTCAACTGAACCCTGGTAAGACGGAGTGGCTGTGGATTGATGGTTCTTCCAGATCCAGGAAATTATCATCTTTGGTTCTGAATGGGGTTGCATTTCCCCATTCAGAACCAGTGCGGAATCTGGGGGTCCTTCTGGACTCACGACTCCTGCTCAAAGAGCAGGTGGCAGTCGTGGCCAGAAGGGGCTTTGAGCAACTTCGTGTTGT
This sequence comes from Charina bottae, assembly GCA_023362775.1. Lineage (NCBI taxonomy): Eukaryota > Metazoa > Chordata > Lepidosauria > Squamata > Charinaidae > Charina > Charina bottae. Next base: position 169,872,377 of record JALMGJ010000001.1, on the reverse strand, counting down.
GCGCCAGTTACACCCTTTCCTGGATCGGGAATCCCTCCGTACAGTCACTCATGCCCTGGTCATCTCCCATATAGACTACTGCAATGCGCTTTACATGGGGCTACCCTTGAAGAGTATCCGGAAGCTTCAACTGGTCCAAAATGCGGCTGTGCGCGCAGTTATTGGTGCCCCTAGATCGGCTCATGTGACACCTCTCCTGCGCCAGCTGCACTGGGTGCTGGTATGCTTCTGGGTGCAATTCAAGGTATTGGTTATGACCTTTAAAGCCCTACATGGCATGGGACCAGGGTATCTGAGGGACCGTCTCATCCCCATAACTTCAAACCGTCCCACTCGATTATGTAGAGAGGGCATGTTTCGGACCCCGTCGTTAAGGGAGCTTTGCTTGACGGTGTCCAGAAGGTGGGCCTTCTCAGCATTGGCACCTGCCCTTTGGAACATTCTGCCCCCGGAGGTGAGGCAGGCCCCATCGCTCCTGTCCTTCTGGAACAACTTAAAGACCTGGTTTTTGCGCCTCGCTTGGGAGGGGAATAGGAATAGTTCTTCATGGGGATGGCTGGTGCCATAGAGCCCTTTTAGAAGATCATTGTATCGCCTCTTGGATTTTATATATTTAATTTATTAATAATAACGATTACATATTGTAGTTTTATAACTATTTATAGGATAATTTTAATTTTTATGTGTGTAAACCGCCCAGAGTCCCCTTTGGGGGAGATGGTATGGTAATAGAAGTTAAAGTATAAATAAATTAACAAACAAACAAACAAACAAACAAATAAATAAATACACAATTGCTCAACCTCTTATTTCTTTCAAATCCATACATCATATACTCTCACTCCTGATCCATACCAAGCTAAGAAGCTCACATTATCTTGCATGCAAGAATATTCTTTTACAGTTTACAGTGTTTATAGTTTACAGCGTTTACAGTTCCCATGCAGCATGGAAAAATGTTGGTGTGAGAAGTTTTTCCCAGACAGATAAGATTGGCATAGATTGTTAAATCTATGAGTAGATGCAGTTTGCCTTACCTTCACAAAAGCACCAAGCTTCCATCCCCATTTCTAGCCCTAGTAGAAAACAGAAGAAGATATTGCCACCAAAATAATTTTCACTTCAACAGAAAGCACTTCCTGAAATTCTTGTGATACAACCTTAACTTTTCTTTTTAATATATATCACTAATCAGGACCTTGGATTTTGTTATTGCCGGAATTGGAGGACTCACTGTTTAAGGGAATGTGCAGTTGGATTCCCTTGTTTCAGCCCTCACAAGAAGAGGCTTTTGAAACAAAAAAATCTAAGTTTGGAGTCTCTTCATCCAAAGCATATAGCATATATCTTTCAACCCTTTTAAGGCAATTTTAGCTTACAATTTCCTGGATCTTTGCACAGCAGTGTTAAAAATTCCAATTCAGTATTCAGTATGCTGAATTATTCACTTGTGGAATATTCAGAAGTGAAGTAATGATTCCATGCCCAATGAACAGAGGAGGCTAACCAATAAAGAGAAAAATATATTAGCTATGAGGAGCTGCTTCACATGACAGATGACAAGGCTAAAAATGTTACAGTATTTATAGATTCAAAGACAAGCAAAACACAATGCATATATTTCACTGCTACCATGTACAGTATGACAGTGTTGCATTGTTACATGTATATACCGTATTCCCTAAATCAGGGCTTTCCAAAGTTTTTCCCGCGGCGACACACCAACCGGCGTTGGTATGTCGCCGCGGGAAAACCCGGAAGTGCGGCAGCGCACAAAAACCGGAAGCGCTGCTGCTGCTTTCGGGTTTTGCGCATTGCAGTTGGTGTGTCACCGCGGGAAAACCCGGAAGCGCTGATGATGATCAGCGCTTCTGGGTTGTGTGGTGACACACCAGACTGTGTGTGGCAACACACTTTTGTGTTGCAACACACAGTTTGGAAAGCTCTGCCCCAAATAGTCATTAAAAAGCTGACTTGTCATTTTAACATGCTGAACTTTCATTGCCCTTGACATGCATATTAAATTTATGGTAGTTGTTTCCTTGTTCATAATTTGTTCATCTGGAGGTAATATAGAAGGACCCTCATTTATCATAATTTACATTTTAATAATTACAATATAATTCACATTCCTATCTCTTCTACTTCCTCAGAAGTAGAACGCAAAATGTTGGCATATATAGCATCATCTTCTTGGCCTATTTGAATATGAGGTAACAGTGATGGCCACAGCCATTTATGTTGTAGATACTAATTTCATGAGACCCTTCACTGTAGTTCTCGGTTGGCAGATATAATTAGAACAATCTTTCAACAAGGCAATTAAGCCTTAAAGAAAAATTATTGCAACAAGTAAAACAAGAATCCCTTGAATCCAGAAAAATGGCAGCTACTTGCCCAGCACAAAGGCAGGGTGGGAAAGCAGATCCATCTGGATCCAACTTGTGACTATAATATGCAACTGGATGAAGGCAGTCACCATGTGGCTGAATGAGGACACCAGAAAGGACATATTCCATTCTGATGAACACCTGCAGGGGGTTCAAGTGGAAACCCCTGCCCTAGTACTGGTGTGGAGTCATTCCACATAGATCTTGTATATCCACTCTCTTGGCTAAGGATGGGTAGATCAATCTGTTTCAGACTGGTTTCAATTCCATCTTATCCTATTTGCACATTGATTTGCCATTTTATTACCGAGAGAGAGAGAGAGAGAGAGAAATAGCAGCTATAAATCTTGAATACATTGTCTTTCAAAGTCTCTAAATACATTTCACCAAAAATATTACTGTTAATATTTTGGTGCTGCTGACCCATCTGGAAACAACCTGGAATTTGGTCTGGAAAGTGCTCCAAATGGAATTATAGAAATTGACAACATTCTGACCTTTAAGAAGCACTTGGACATCAAAGAATGTCGATACCTTTTTATTGTTCTAGAATTCTTTCCATGCTTTGTAAACTGTCTTGAGACCCTTTTTGTCTTGCAGTTAATAAATGTTTAAATCAATTTAAATACATTTCTTTATTGATATGAAAGTCTGAGATGTAAAATTCAGAAAAAAATTGCATTTTAAATTGCACATTTATCAGGAGGTCAGGTAATGTTGGCTTGTTTAAAATTTACAGTGAATGAACCCTTGACTCTTGCCCACAAGGCCAGGTACATAATGATATGTCTGCATTTTACCTGTCCCTGAAAAAAAAAGATTTTGCCCTCTGAAAATCTGCCTTGACCATGATGACCCAGTATTACTGGAAGAAGAAATGAAGACAACAAACAAGGACAAATAAAATGGTGGCATTCTTTGAAACCTTATTCCAAAATTGTGTGAAGTGCAATCCTATAAATATATACTAAGCAATAATAAGTAATAAATTCTGCTGAGTTCAGTGGAACTGATTCCTAGGTAGAGAAGCACAGAACTGCAGTTGAAAACTACAAAATTATTGCTTCATATCCCCTTGTTTTAAGGAAAAATGATAAATTTAACTTTTGGGGTAACAAAATGTCTGCTATTATAAGAAATAAAGACAACTGGGATCTCTGAAGAAAATTGACACAACAGTGTATTCCACTCCAGGCAAGTTAGATATAGAAATGCCAAGTGTTCTTATTGGAAACATAAATTGAAGGTGTAAGTGCATAAACAAAGCTTATTCTATTCCTAACATTTTGATGTATTTAAGCAATACAGCAGCTCCTAACAGCATAAACCAAGCAAATACAAAAAAGGCCCAAAGAAAATAAATTCTAAATTACATCATTCTTGAATATCAAATATGTAGGAGAGGGGAGTCCTATGCATCCTGTGAGGGAAAAGCATCCAGATTCTTCAGAATTGATATTTACATTTTACAATAAAAATGCAAAGTAAGGAATTCAGCAAAGTGAAAGGAAAGATCATGCTGTTTCCTAAATATTTAACTCATTCTTATTTGCATTAAAAAGAAGGATCTTTCAGGAATGCAAAGTTATATGGCTTTAGAAGGAAGGAATCTCATAAACTTAGCTGCAGTGGTAACTGGGTGGCTTCACACTAATTTATTGAAAGTTGCCTTGAGGAATATTGTACCTAGCAGAATTAAATGCCTTTTCTTAAGCAGTGACAACTGGAAAACTTTAAAACAGAGCTTTCCAAACTTTTCATGTTGGTGACACACTTTTTAGACATGCATCATTTCACGACACACTCTTACAGCAGGGCACAAGGCAGGCACTAGGACCTGCGCAGAATCCTGGCAGGGCAGGTTTGGAGGCAGCGAGGCACAAGGCAGGCACAAATCCAGTGTAATGTATACTATGTGAATGGATTTATCCTTTAGTATTTGTAATTGCCTGAATGCTGCTGATCCCAGTTAAAACACATGTATAATTGTAGACAAAAATATGTTATTGAAAATGTTACTTTTAAAAGTATATTAGGCAAAAAGGGTACAAAAATACAGATATGAAAAAAAATGCATGAAGTGACTTTTTTTCAGAAATGGGATGGAACAATGAAAAACGGAGAAACCCAAAGTAGCTTTGAAGTAATTTTCTGGAAATCATGGAGCATTACACCAGAAAAAAAAATGGGGATGAAATGGGGCAGTTAGCAAGAAAGAATCAAATCATCCTTCCAGAAGATGCAATTTTCTGACAAATTACCAGTTGAGTAAAATGAGACTTCTTGAACTTCACTATTAGTATCCCATTTCCGCTTTTTTTTTTCTGTATTTATAAAACTCAGTTGACCACTGCAGCATCTGACAATGTTAGAATTTTAGAACTTTATAAAATAAAACCATTTCACTAGAAATAAGTAAACAAACAAGCAGACTCCAGTAAAATGTAACACCATATTTTTATCGGAAAAGATGAGCTTGCTTAAAAAAGGTTAAAGGTTCCCCCCGCACATTTGTGCAGTCGTGTCCGACTCTAGGGGCCGGTGCTCATCTCCATTTGTTAGCCAAAGAGCCAGCGTTGTCTGAAGACGCTTCCACGGTCATGTGGCCGCATGACACACGCGGAACGCTGTTACCTACCCACCGAAGTGGTACCTATTAATCTACTTGCATTTGCATGCTTTTGAATTGCTAGGTTGGCAAGAGCTGGAGCTAGTGCGGGAGCTCATTCCGCACACAGGGCTAGGGATTCGAACCTCCGAACTTGCAATCTTCCGATCAACAAGCCTGGTGTCTTACCCACTGAGCCACCACGCCCCTTGAGCTTGCTTACTTGTGCATAATTTCTGAAATCTGAGTTTCATTTCGAAGAAGCAACTTTCATTCACCAAAGTTGGGGGGGGGGGGATCTTTCCTTCCTTTAAGTCAGTATCTTAAAATGGTGTAGCCTGGAAAACACTGACACGCTGCAAATTACTTTTGGCATCCTCTTCCCCAGTGCAGCTGCCCATCTTCTGTTTCCTGTCCAGCCTGGTGCTTGTAAATCCCTCCTGCCACTCTTTCAGTTTCCTCCTTGCTGCAGCCTCCCACCTTCCCCTTTGTCATAATTCCCTCTGCAGCTTGGGCTTAGACCAGATGGTCAAAGCTTTGCATAGAAGCCTCGTGCTCTCTAAGTATGATTACTCCTCCTTTGAAAAGCAAACACAGTGCATTAAAAAAAATAACTCTGATTGTACACAGGGATCTGGAATCATCATGCTAACTTGTAATCAGCATTCTTTTTTTTTATCAAACTGGTAACTTTGTTCAGAAAGGAGTATAAGGAAGACACTGTCTGGTGACCCACTATCTATCAGTTTGTGACCCCTGTGGGGGTCATGAGCCACACTTTGGGAAATGTTAGCATACAGCTTGGTTACTTCACTAGTACTTGTGTATTACCTGTTTACTGAGTACCCCCAAAACAAAACAGTCATTTAATGACCTAATTTATTAGGTCATTTAACATTCAAAGGACTGATGTGGAGGTCTATCAAGTAATTATTTTTAACCCACAGGCTAGAATGTTAGTTATGTTAGAACACAAAAATAGCTTTTATTTAGACAATTGACACATTATCAAAATATAAAAGTTATCAAAAATCAAACAGGTCTCCAGATCTGCAGTTTGAAATGTCAAAAACTCTCATTTTTGCTATTCCCCTGTACTTAACATGTAGGCTTCCTTGGCATTTGAAAAAAGAGCTTAAAATGATCCCTTAATTATTCACTTTAAATTAGACTTCATCCCTGAATTGCTGCAAGCTATTTCTAACAGCTTGTCATCTTTAGCAATAATTTGTTTCAAGGCTGAGCTCCTTTCTCCAAAAAAGGCATTTTCCATTAAAAGGTCACTTAAACTTTTCTGTCCTTTTGTGTTCTTAGATGACTTTGAGTTTTTGTCTAGAATCTGAAAGATTTTTCAAAGAAATTGGCTAATTTCTCTCAATTGCTTGTCCTCTGTGTTGATTAAAATCAAAGTTCTATTCCTCAGCAAAAATTGCTCAGGAAATTTTAATATTATTTTGATTTTAGAGTTTTAGAAGCTTGCATAGAGAGATCAATAAACTAGACTTTTGCAGTAAAAAATAAAGTTGCATTTATTCAAAAAACAAGAACATATTTACAAATCTGTTTACGTTCTAGAGCAGTGCTTTCCATAGTCCCGCCGTTGGCGACACACCAATGGAGGCGGCGGCGTGTGAGGTGCACATGGCAGCGACAGCAGCGGCAGCGGCCTCGTGTGGTGTGCTAAAACCCGGAAGTGCTGATGGCGAGCTACTGCCGCCACCACTGCCGCTGCCGCACACACCACCGCCGCACGCGCCGCCGCTGCCGCCACCGACACGTCATCAGCACTTCCGTGTTTTGTCGTGACACACTAATGTGACTAATGTGTCGCGACACACAGTTTGGAAAGCTATGTTCTAGAGGCACAGAGGCAGGCAAAAACATCTTCATTAGAATACAAACAGATAAGCAGAGTACAGGCTTAACAAAGAATCACCCTTGTACAACATAACTTCTTGATCATAAACAATCGTTCACCATAGTAACCAATTAGCATGTGACTAGCCAAGACTCAGCCCAGCCAAACCAGAATACCGTATATGGCAACAAACACCTTAAGAACACAAAGATAAACCCTATATGGTTAAAGGAATCTGAATGCCAGCAGACTTTGTGACGCCTGTGGGTAAGAGAAAAAAATTTACCTTAGCTTGTCTTTTTAAACTGAATCTTGTGACCCAGATTCTTTTTTAGATCACAAAATAAAAAATACGACAGGAAATGCCTGCCATTTTCAAAATAAATGTTTAAGGAAAATGACGATCTGTTTAAAAAGGGAAAATAATTGTTTCATAGGCAGCCAGTGTGATAACTGGGCATTAGAAATGTTGCTGAAACATTTGCAACATGCGGCACCACCTCCCAGTTTAAATTCTGAAGAGGACCGACTGAAGAGGAAAGTATTTGGAAAATACAGGGGCATGAGGATGGGTCTGAAAGAAGCTCAGAATCCTTGCCCAAGGAAATCTTTTAACAGTGATAGGTTTCAGAATAGATATTTATTTCCAGCAAAGGCAATGATTAGTGTTCTACAGATACTTTGTACAATGCGAGTTAATAAGAGTCACCTTGCTCTAGAATGAAAAAAAAAATACTGTAAAGAAGTACCAATCGAAGAGAATATTTGTAGCTCAGGGTTGAACTGTGGAGTCCTTGGTGCTCTCTGAGCCTTGTTGTTTTCTTGCAGACATTTCATTGCCAGGCTAGGCAACATCTTCAGTGTGAAAAGGGAGTGGGACTTGCTCTCTGTTTATATACCCTGGCTTGTACTGCCTGTGTTGGTGGGGGTGTTGTACTCTCCTTGGTAGTACCTTGATTAGGTTGTTGTAGGACAGACTGGCAGAAGACTAGCAGATCGCATCCATGAACACCAACTAGCAGTCAGAAGACATGATGAAAACTCCTTAATCTCACAACACATGGACAGACTTAACCATACTTTCAACTGGGAAACTGTGAGCATCTTAAACCAAGCCAAATCCAAAAATGCTAGAGAATTCCTGGAAGCTTGGCACTCAGACAAAGCAGCCATCAACAGACACATAGAGGTAAACAACATTTACTTACCATTCATGAGAGACAATAGAAAAGCCAGAACACCAGAACACCTCTTTGCCAGCAATAAACAACCAGATAGGCAAAGATTAACACCAAGATGTCGATGAAGGTTCTCAGTCATCCAGGTGGAATTGTCTATAGCTTGAATCATGTCAATTGGATTTCTATTTTCTCAGTGGAAACGTTTAGCTCCTTATCCAAGAAGCTTCTTCAGTCTTCTTCATGATTCAAGCTACAGATTAACACCAAGATTAGCACCAGAGGAGCAATCAAACAACACAATAGACCCTAATCAAGGAACTATTAACACAGTCAATCAACCAAGCAGCAAACAACAGCCCAGTCAAGGAACTACCAAGGAGAGTACAACACCCCCACCAACACAGGCAGGACAAGCCAGGGTATATAGACAGAGAGCAAGTCCCACTCCCTTTTCACACTGAAGATGTTGCCTAGCCTGGCAATGAAACGTCTGCAAGAAAACAACAAGGCTCAGAGAGCACCAAGGACTCCACTGTAAAGAAGTTTCCCTAATGGGACCTACTTACAATTCCTTTTACATTACATATTAAAGTGAATTTGAATCATTCATTTTTTTAAAGTGGCTGTGCTGTTCTATGTCTTTCTCATGTCACATTGCCTCATACATTTGGATGCCACCCAGGGGTTGGAGGAAAGATGGGTGCAAGGCAGTAAATATTAAAGTTGTAAACTAAATATCTAGATTGCAGAATGCAAGATGGTAGGTAAATGGAGGTACAGATTTTAGGAAGAGAGAGAAAGCTCTTCAGCTCAGACTTGTTGTCCCTAGGTTAGGGAGAGAGAAAGAAAGAAAATGGAGTCATGAGAGGAGGAGAAGGAGAAGGAGAAGGAGAAGGAGAAGGAGAAGGAGAAGGAGAAGGAGAAGGAGGGAAGGGAAGGGAAGGGAAGGGAAGGGAAGGGAAGGGAAGGGAAGGGAAGGGAAGGGAAGGGGAAGAGGAGGAGGGTGAGGGTGAGGGTGAGGGTGAGGGTGAGGGTGAGGAGGAGGAGGAGGAGGAGGAGGGGAAGGGGAAGGAATTAAGGAAACTAGCAGAGCAGGGAGTCTGGCAGAAAGACTACTCATGAGCAAGAGGTGAAGGAGAGAAGTCATGAGGTTTCTGGCAACTGAGTTAATATGGTATGAAGAGTTAGAGAAGTTGTGAGAAGAAGTTGAGAAGCAGTTTAGAGACCTAGCTCAAAAGGAGAAAGACACTAGGATGAAAAACAGGGGTGTAATAGTTTGTGAGAATGACCTTGGGAGACAGGAGGAAGAGCCACAACCTAAACAACTGCCATGGAAAGGGTATCTCAGCACACAGAAGCAAAAGGGGCATGAGAAGCGTCTCAGAAGGGACCCTCCCTAGTTTTCTGGTGAGTAAAAGTAAAGCAGGGTAGAAGTGCTTTCAGACTTGCAAGATTCTGTTACTGTAACCTCACAATAAAGGTAGTGTTAATACATATGGTTTGTGCTTCTTGTCTGGACTACCTCAAAGGCCTTACAAGAGGAGAAAGGCAAACCAAAGACATGGCCTATGGAATCAGCAGCAAGTAACCAGTTACAGCAACCAGATATTGGAAAGACAATTGGGATGAAAACATTTTGGAAGATTAAGGGAGTAATGTTGTTTGGTTACTGACCATTCAATAACTTAGTGAGGTTTAAAGTTCTAATTATACCAGTGTGTACAATCACTGGCCATGTGTCTGTATATTGTTTCTAATGCTACAAGTAAAGGCACAATTAGAGTTTCAAGTTCGCAATTACAGGTGAAATATTCTTTTTCTTATTGGATGGCCCGGAAAGGAGGGAAGTCATGCCTTAAAGCTCCCTTCTGCTGGAAGGTTTTGGTAGCAGGGTTGATGAGAGTAAATTCTGTAGTAGCTGGAAGATAATCCGCTTGCCAGATCTCTGCAGTATAGAAGCTCTCCAACCCAGGACCAGCTTTTGTTGTTCAGTCGTTTAGTCGTGTCCGACTCTTTGTGACCTCATGGACCATAGCACGCCAGGCCTTCCTGTCCTCCACTGTCTCCCGGAGTTTACTCAAATTCATGTTCGTTACACCGGTGATGCTATCTAACCATCTCATACTCTGCTGTCCCCTTCTCCTTTTGCCTTCAGTCTTTGCCAGCATCAGGGTCTTTTCCAGTGAATCCTCTCTTCGCATTAGGTGGCCAAAGTATTTGAGCTTCAGCTTCAGCATCTGTCCTTCCAATGAGCAGTCAGGGTTGATTTCCTTTAGGATTGACGGATTTGACCTCCTTGCAGTCCAAGGGACTCTTAAGAGTCTTCTCCAGCACCACAGTTCGAAAGCATCAATTCTTCAGCGCTCAGCCTTCCTTATGGTCCAACTCTCACAGCCATACATTACTACTGGAAAAACCATAGCTTTAACTATACGGAACTTTGTCGGCAAGGTGATGTCTCTGCTTTTTAATATGCTGTCTAGGTTTGCCATAGCTTTCCTCCCAAGGAGCAAGCGTCTTTTAATTTCATGGCTGCAGTCACCGTCTGCAGTGATCTTGGAGCCCAAGAAAATAAAATCTGTCACTGCTTCCATTTCTTCCCCTTCTATTTGCCAGGAAGTGATGGGACCAGATGCCATGATCTGAGTTTTTTTAATGTTGAGTTTCAAGCCAGCTTTTGCACTCTCCTCTTTCACCCTCATCAAGAGGCTCTTTAGTTCCTCTTCACTTCCTGCCATTAGGGTGGTATTGTCTGCATATCTGAGGTTGCTGATATTTCTCCCGGCAATCTTAACTCCGGCTTGTGATTCATCCAGCCCGGCATTTCTCATGTTGTACTCTGCATATAAGTTAAATAAGCAAAGTGATAATATACAGCCTTGTCGTACTCCTTTCCCAATTTTGAACCAGTCGGTTGTTCCATGTCCGGTTTTAACTGTTGCTTCTTGACCCGCATACAGGTTTCTCAGGAGACAGGTAAGGTGGTCTGGTACTCCCATCTCTTTAAGACTTTGCCACAGTTTGTGGTGATCCACACAATCAAAGGTTTTAGCGTAGTCAATGATGCAGAAGTAGATGTTTTTCTGGAACTCTCTTGCTTTTTCAAAGATCCAGCGAACGTTGGCAATCTGATCTCTAGTTCCTCTGCCTCTTCGAAACCCAGCTTGCACTTCTGGTAGTTCTCGGTTCACATACTGCTGAAGCCTAGCTTGTAGGATTTTGAGCATAACCTTGCTAGCATGTGAAATGAGCGCAATTGTACGGTAGTTTGAACATTCTTTGGCATTGCCTTTCTTTGAAATTGGAACGTAAACTGACCTTTTCCAATCCTGTGGCCACTGTTGAGTTTTCCAAATTTGTTGGCATATTGAGTGCAGCACTTTAACACCATCATCGTTTAGGATTTTAAATAGCTCAGCTGGGATACTGTCTTCTCCGCTAGCTTTGTTGTTAGTAATGCTTCCTAAGGCCCACTTGACTTCACTCTCTAGGATGTCCGGCTCAAGCTCAGTGACCACACCATCGTATTTATCAGGGATATTAAGATCTTTCTTGTATAGTTCTTCCGTGTATTCTTGCCACCTCTTCTTAATCTCTTCTGCTTCTGTTAGGTCCCTGCCTTTTTTGTCCTTTATCGTGCCCATCTTTGCACAAAACGTTCCCTGATATCTCCGATTTTCTTGAAGAGATCTCTAGTCTTCCCCATTCTATTGTTTTCCTCGATTTCTTTGCATTGTTCATTTAAGAAGGCCTTCTTATCTCTCCTTGCTATTCTCTGGAAATCTGCATTCAGTTGGCTATATCTTTACCTTTCTCCCTTGCCTTTTGCTTCCCTTCTTTCCTCAGCTATTTGTAAAGCTTCATGAGTCAGCCACTTTGCTTTCTTGCATTTCTTTTTCTTTGGGATGGTTTTAGTTGCTGCGTCCTCTACAATGTTACGAACCTCTATCCATAGTTCTTCAGGCACTCTGTTTACCAGATCTAATCCTTTAAATCTATTCCTCACCTCCACTGTATATTCATAAGGGATATGATTTAGGTCATACCTGAGTGGTCTAGTGGTTTTCTCTACGTTCTTCAATTTAAGCCTAAATTAAAGACTTGGACCAATGGAAAAAACTACAATTATCATTGTTAGGTAGAATTTCAGTAATTAAAATGAATATTTTGCCACAAATTTTATATCTTTTCCAAACACTACCTATATTAGCATCAGAAGAACCTTTTAAACAATGGCAATGGGATATTTCTAAATTTATTTGGCAAGGAAAGAAACCAAGAATAAAATATAAAGTCTTGCAAGACTCAAAAGAAAGAGGTGGACTAGGTTTACCGGATTTGAAGCTATATTATGCTGCCTGTTGCTTGGTATGGATTAAAGAATGGATATTTTTGAAAGATGAAAAATTATTGAATTTGGAGGGTCATGAATTAAGATATGGATGGCATGGATATATGTGGTACAATAAAGTAAAAGTTAATGTGGACTTTAAAAACCATTATATTAGAAGATCATTGTTAAGAATTTGGAATAAATATAAACAAATTTTATGTTATAAAAGACCTTTATGGATTTCCACGCAAGAAGCATTTCACAGAACAGAAGTAAGAAATAAAGATAAATGGCTGACTTACAAAGACTTTCTAAAGAAAGAACAAGGACAATATATAATTAAAACAAAAGAAGAACTTGCCCTAGAAGGATATACATTCTAATGGCTTTCATATATGCAACTTGTAAAAAAATTTAAATTAGATAAAAAAAAATTGAATTTGAACAAACTAAATTGGAATTCAAGAAACAATTATGTGAGACAGACGACCATTTAATTGCAAAAATGTATAAATTATTGTTAAAAGGAGAAATGGTAGAGGAACAAGTTAAAGATTATATGATAAAATGGGCAAAAAATATTGGACATAATATACAAATGCAGCAAGGGGAAGATACGTGGAACAAAGGGTTAAAATTTATTTTGTGTTATAATCTGAAGGAAAACTTTTAGAAGATGATGTATAGATGGTATATGACTCCACAAAAACTTGCAAAGATGTATGGAAATGTTTCCAACTTGTGTTGGAAATGTAAAAAAAAAGAAGGGTCTTTTTATCATATGTGGTGGACTTGTGAAATTGCAAAGAAGTTTTGGACTCAGATACATTCACTAATGCAAAATATTTTACAAATTCGAGTCCCATTTAAACCGGAATTATTTTAATTAGGAATATGGGAAGAACAAATGGGAAAACAATTTGTAAGAATTATGCAATATATGGTTACTGCAGCATGACTTGTATATGTGCAAAATTGGAAAAACCAGATTTTACCTACGATACAAGATTGGATGTTAAAATTGATGGATATGGCAGAAAATGACAAATTGACATGTTTATTAAAAGAAAACTCAAATTGTTACTATCTTAAAGAATGGAAACCATTAATGGATTATTTGCAACATGCAGGTGGAACAAAGCTTATTTGGGGTTTTGAAGACTAAAATATATATGGATTGATATATTAGACATGAAATGTTTTTGTATGTTATATATAGAACTAGCATGTAAGAAAACTTTTTTTTTTAATTACTAAGACCAGAGATAAATCGGAAGTTGACTATATCTATATCTTATCTTTTTTCTTTTTTTCTTTACTTTTCTATACACTTTTACTTCTTTCTTTCATTTGTATTTCTATTTCTTTTTCATTTTCACCCTTTTAACTATGTATATTTAAAACTCTAATAAAATTTGGAAAAAAAAATTTAAGCCTAAATTTTGCGATAAGAAGCTCATGATCTGAGCCACAGTCAGCTCCAGGTCTTGTTTTACTGATTATATAGAGCAAGGGTCGGAAATGGCGGCTCGCAAGCCAGATGCGGCTCTTTGGCCCCTTGACTGTGGCTCTTCCGCAGCTGAACTTCCACGCGATTGGATCCCGCCCCCAAACTCTTACGCTCTTACGTGCTCTCGCTCTCCAAGGCCGGGGCCACCCACAGCTGCCCGCCCACAGCTCGCGCACAGCCCGCGGGGCTCTCTGCCACTCCCTTCGACAGAGGAGGGACCAGCGTGCCTTGGGAGCTGCTGCTGCTGCTGGCGGCATGTCTGGGCGAGGCGCGCGGGCGGAGCTGCCTGTCTGGCACTCGGGCGCTCCAGCTCCCGAGCCTCTTCCCTTCTCCCTCGCCACGTTCGGGCGTTGAGGCCAGGCAAAGCCGGGCGGTCGCGCAGGGGCGAGGCGGGGAGTCCCCCTCCTGCGCCTACCACCACATCTGTCCGTTCCTGGCCTCTCTCCCCACCTCCGGCGGGTGCCCATGCCGGAATCCCTGCGACCCGGAGGCAGCGACTGCTCAGAGGGCCCCAGCGAGAAGAGGCGCGTGATCCGCGGTGGATCCCTTCGAGGGGCCGCAGGGCTTCCCCGCTTTCCTCCCAAGGAGGCCTCGATGGCGCACCCTCCCGCCCCATCAATCCCCCCACCCTGCCGTTCGGCATCCTCTCTCCCTGCTAACCTGAGCCCTGCAGCGGCCGGGGGAGCCGAGCCAGGCTCCGTTCCGGCGGGGCGACTGTCCGGAGGCAGCCAAGGGGAGAGCAGGCGGCTCTTCGCTCTCGGCGCGCCGCGGGGCCAGACGAGCCTCCGGGTGCAGTGGGATGGGAGCTCCGCCCGCGCGCCTTCCTGTCCTTGCGGGCTGCCGGCGACGCTTCCATCCCACTGCACCCAGAGGCTCGCCTGCTCTCTCCTTGGCCGCCTCCGGTCGCTACAGTCGCCCCACCGGAACGGAGCCTGGCTCAGCTCCCCCGGCCGCCGCAGGGCTCGGATTGGAAGAGAAGAAGTGGGGGAGGACTCGGAGGCCCCCTTGTAGCCCGCTGCGGAGCCGCTCGCTGCGCCCACCTCCAGCCTTAGTGACGGCGGCGGCGGCCACCCATCACAGCGGCCAGTCCGCTGTGCCCTCTCCACTGGGCGGGACCCGAACCTCCTTCCCCGCCGGCGCCCGAGCGCAGACACCAGCCAGGACCCCGCACGGAAGATGCCGCGTGCCGCCAGCACCTGACGTCAAGGCGGCTGCGCTTCCGTGCCCAGCGGGCGGGCGAGGCAGGGAGAGAAGGGGAGACAGGGCTCCCTCTCCGGCCTCTGCGCCCCTTCAGGCCCGTCTCTCCGAGGGGGGCGGCGGGAGGGAAGTCCCCGTCCAAGGGGAAGCGCTGGGAACGAGCGGCGGAGGTTGGCCGGAGCTGGACGCATCGCTCCGGTTGGAAGGTGCTCCAGCCGGCATCTCGGCAGCCGCCGGTGGCTGCGCAGAGGCCGCCTGCTTAGAGCCAGGTGCGGTCCAGCTGGGGAGCCTCCGACTCAGGGCAGGGGCTCGAGAAGCACCCCCTCGCGGAAGCCGGCGAGGGCGCCTAGAATCAGCCCGAAGCCACCGAGGGCAGCGGCCGCTTCCTTCCTCGGGCACTGATAATACAAATGGGAAAGAAGAGGATCCATTTGAGAGGGAGGGAAGGAGGGTGGGGAGGGGGCTACTGAGGGGGCGTCGTATTCCAGCCAGCTGCTCCCAAGCCACCTTCCCTCGTAGCTCTGGCTCGCGCACATTAGAGACACACACACACATAGAGCGCAGGCTCTCTCTCCCAGCCCCGTGGCTAAGCAGCAAATGGGAACAAATGGGAAAGAAGAGGATCCATTTGAGAGGGAGGGAAGGAGGGTGGGGAGGGGGCTACTGAGGGGGCGTCGTATTCCAGCCAGCTGCTCCCAAGCCACCTTCCCTCGTAGCTCTGGCTCATGCGCATTAGAGACAGACACACACACAGAGCGCAGGCTCTCTCTCCCAGCCCCGTGGCTAAGCAGCAAATGGGAACAAATGGGAAAGAAGAGGATCCATTTGAGAGGGAGGGAAGGAGGGTGGGGAGGGGGCTACTGAGGGGGCATCGTATTCCAGCCAGCTGCTCCCAAGCCACCTTCCCTCGTAGCTCTGGCTCACGCGCATTAGAGACAGACACACACACAGAGCGCAGGCTCTCTCTCCCGGCCCCGTGGCTAAGCAGCAAATGGGAACAAATGGGAAAGAAGAGGATCCATTTGAGAGGGAGGGAAGGAGGGTGGGGAGGGGGCTACTGAGGGGGCGTCGTATTCCAGCCAGCTGCTCCCAAGCCACCTTCCCTCGTAGTTCTGGCTCGCGCGCATTAGAGACAGACACACACACAGAGCGCAGGCTCTCTCTCCCAGCCCCGTGGCTAAGCAGCAAATGGGAACAAATGGGAAAGAAGAGGATCCATTTGAGAGGGAGGGAAGGAGGGTGGGGAGGGGGCTACTGAGGGGGCGTCGTATTCCAGCCAGCTGCTCCCAAGCCACCTTCCCTCGTAGCTCTGGCTCGCGCGCATTAGAGACAGACACACACACAGAGCGCAGGCTCTCTCTCCCGGCCCCGTGGCTAAGCAGCAAATGGGAACAAATGGGAAAGAAGAGGATCCATTTGAGAGGGAGGGAAGGAGGGTGGGGAGGGGGCTACTGAGGGGGCGTCATATTCCATCCAGCTGCTCCCAAGCCACCTTCCCTCGTAGCTCTGGCTCGCGCGCATTAGAGACAGACACACACACAGAGCGCAGGCTCTCTCTCCCGGCCCCGTGGCTAAGCAGCAAATGGGAACAAATGGGAAAGAAGAGGATCCATTTGAGAGGGAGGGAAGGAGGGTGGGGAGGGGGCTACTGAGGGGGCGTCGTATTCCAGCCAGCTGCTCCCAAGCCACCTTCCCTCGTAGCTCTGGCTCGCGCGCATTAGAGACAGACACACACACAGAGCGCAGGCTCTCTCTCCCGGCCCCGTGGCTAAGCAGCAAATGGGAACAAATGGGAAAGAAGAGGATCCATTTGAGAGGGAGGGAAGGAGGGTGGGGAGGGGGCTACTGAGGGGGTGTCATATTCCATCCAGCTGCTCCCAAGCCACCTTCCCTCGTAGCTCTGGCTCGCGCGCATTAGAGACAGACACACACACAGAGCGCAGGCTCTCTCTCCCGGCCCCGTGGCTAAGCAGCAAATGGGAACAAATGGGAAAGAAGAGGATCCATTTGAGAGAGAGGGAAGGAGGGTGGGGAGGGGGCTACTGAGGGGGCGTCGTATTCCAGCCAGCTGCTCCCAAGCCACCTTCCCTCGTAGCTCTGGCTTGCGCGCATTAGAGACAGACACACACACAGAGCGCAGGCTCTCTCTCCTGGCCCGTGGCTAAGCAGCAAATGGGAACAAATGGGAAAGAAGAGGATCCATTTGAGAGGGAGGGAAGGAGGGTGGGGAGGGGGCTACTGAGGGGGCGTCGTATTCCATCCAGCTGCTCCCAAGCCACCTTCCCTCGTAGCTCTTTGCCTGGATTGGGGGCTTGAGCGGCTCCGGAAGACAAGCTTCGAGCCTCTCTTTCCCTTCTCCTTCTTCCAAACCTCCCCCGCCAGAACGCCCCGTGCTGCACGAGCAGGTCGAACATGCCCCCGCCGTCGCCTGGGACTTTCGCGATGGCGAGGGTAGGGCGCCGAAGCTGCGGGCCGGGCTGGGCTGGGGACGGATCCTGTGCTCCTGATGACCCCTCCGGGCAGGTTTCCCTTTGCCCCACAATATTCTGGGGAGCGGAGGGTGGCAGCTGTTTCCCCGCCACTCCCGGTGGGGCGGCCGGGCCGGGTTCACGGAGCCGCTGGCTGCGCGGAGCCACTGGCTGCACCCCCTCCCTCCGTGAGCCCCCCGCCCCCTTCCACGCGATTGGCTCCCGCCCGCAAACCCCACCCCCTTCCACGCGATTGGCCCCCGCCCGCAAACCCCGCCCCCTGGCTCTCGAGCACTTAAAAATGTGCACGAGCATACCAAAATGGCTCTCGGCTCAAAAAGTTTGCCGACCCTTGGTATAGAGCTTCTCCATCTTTGGCTGCAAAGTATATAATCAATCTGATTTCGGTATTGACCATCTGGTGATGTCCATGTGTAGAGTCGTCTCTTGTGTTGTTGGAAAAGAGTGTTTGCTAGCAGAAAGAATGAAGAATATACTTAAGGATTTTATTCATCAAGACCAAACTGGTTTTCTACCCAAAAGACAAATTCATGACAATGTCCGAAACATAGTAGACGTAATTGAATATTTGGATCAACACTATGATAAACAAGCTGCCTTGATATTTATTGATGCTGAAAAAGCCTTTGACAACTTAAATTGGCCTTTTATGTTCAAAGTTTTGGAAAATATGAATTTTGGAGGAAATTTTATAAAATGGATTAAATCAATATATACTCCACAATTTGCCAAAATAATTGTTAATGGAGAATTTAGTAAGCCATGTGAAATACAAAAAGGTACTAGACAAGGTTGTCCATTATCTCCACTTTTGTTTATATTGGTATTAGAGGTTTTACTTAGAGATATTAGACAAGATGATGGTATCCATGGTATTAAAGTTAAAAAAGAAGTTTATAAACTAAGAGCATTTGCTGACGACCTAGTCATTACTTTGGAGAATCCACTAGAAGGAATTGAAATATTAATACAGAAACTAAAAGACTTTGGGTCGCTAGCAGGGTTCAAAGTGAATTTACAGAAGACAAAAGTTTTGACCAAAAATATGGATTACCACCAACAAGAGAAATTGAAAGAAATAACAGGATATTCAATGGAAGAAAAAGTAAAATATTTGGGAGTATATTTAACAACTAAAAATGTTAAGTTGTTTAAGAATAATTATATTCCACTTTGGATGGATATTAAAAAAGATTTGGAACATTGGGAAAAACTGCAATTATCATTATTAGGTAGAATTTCAGCAATTAAAATGAATGTTTTGCCAAGAATTTTATATCTTTTTCAAACACTACCTATATTGGCATCAGAAGAACCTTTTAAACAATGGCAGCGAGATATTTCTAAGTTTATTTGGCAAGGGAAAAAACCAAGAGTAAAATATAAAGTATTGCAAGACTCTAAAGAAAGAGGAGGACTAGGTCTACCGGATTTGAAATTATATTATGCTGCTTGTTGCTTGGTTTGGATTAAAGAATGGATAGTTTTGAAAAATGAAAAATTATTGAATTTGGAAGGACATGAATTAAGATATGGATGGCATGGATATTTGTGGTACGATAAAGTTAAAGTTAATGTGGACTTTAAAAACCATTATATTAGAAGATCCTTGTTAAGAATCTGGAATAAATATAAATTAATCTTATGTTATAAAAGACCCTTATGGATTTCTACACAAGAAGCATTCTACAGAACAGAAGTAAGAAATAAAGATAAATGGTTAACCTACAAAGACTTTTTAAAGAAAGAACAAGGACAATATATAATTAAATCAATAGAAGAATTGGTATCAGAGGGATACAGTTTTCAATGGCTTTCATATATGCAGCTCGTAGAGAAATTTAAATTAGATAAGAAAGACCTTGAATTTGAACAAACCAAATCGGAATTTGAGATACAACTATGTGAGACAGATGATCATCTAATTGCAAAAATGTATAAATTATTGTTAAAAGGTGAAATGGTAGAGGAACAAGTTAAAGACTGTATGATTAAATGGGCTAAAAATATTGGCCATAATATTCAAATGCAACAATGGGAAGATATGTGGACCAAAGGGTTAAAATTTACTTTGTGTTATAATTTAAAAGAAAACTTTTATAAGATGATGTACAGATGGTATATGACCCCACAAAAACTTTCTAAAATGTATGGAAATGTCTCCAACTTATGTTGGAAATGTAAAAAAAAAGAGGGGTCTTTTTACCATATGTGGTGGACATGTGAGACTGCAAAGAAATTTTGGACTCAAATACATGCATTGATGCAAAATATATTACAAATTCGAGTTCCATTTAAACCGGAATTTTTCTTATTGGGAATAATTGATGGACAACCTGGGAAGCAATTTACAAGGATTATGCAATACATGATTACAGCAGCAAGACTTATTTTTGCACAAAATTGGAAAAACCAGATATCGCCTACAATACAAGATTGGATGTTAAAATTGATGGATATGGCAGAGAATGATAAACTGACATGTTTATTAAAAGAAAATCCAAATAATTATTTCCTTAAAGAGTGGAAACCATTAACTGACTATTTACAAGATGCGGGAGGGGCAAAGCTTATATGGGGATTTGAAGATTAAAATATATATATATTGATGTAATAGACAAGAAATATTCTTTAATATTATATATAGACCTAGCATGTAAGATAAAATTTTTAAAATACCATGACCAGATACAAATCGGAAGTTGACCAAATTCTGTTTCAGCTTTATCTTTTTTTCTTTTTTCCTTTACTACACTTTTTTATCTTTTCTTTTTTCTTGATTTGTATTTCCATTTTCTTTTCTGTTTCAAACTTTTATCTATGTAAAATTAAAATCTAATAAAATTTGTTAAAAAAAAAAAAAAAAAAAGGAAAAGAGTGTTTGCTATGACCAGCATGTTCTCTTGACAAAACTCTATTAGCCTTTGCCCTGCTTCATTTTG
Source organism: Charina bottae (assembly GCA_023362775.1). Lineage (NCBI taxonomy): Eukaryota > Metazoa > Chordata > Lepidosauria > Squamata > Charinaidae > Charina > Charina bottae. Next base: position 169,851,869 of record JALMGJ010000001.1, on the reverse strand, counting down.
TACTCCGAGGCCGAACTTGCCTGTTATTCCATTTATTTTTTGACTTTGTACTTTAGCATTCCAGTCCCCTATAATGAAAAGGACATATTTTTTTTGGTGTTAGTTCTAAAAGGTGTTGTAGGTCTTCATAGAACCGGTCAATTTCAGCTTCTTCGGCATCAGTAGTTGGGGCATAGACTTGGATTACTGTGATGTTGAATGGTTTGCCTTGGATTCGAACTGAAAGCATTCTGTCGTTTTTCAGGTTGTACCCCAGTACTGCCTTTCCCACTCTTTTATTGACTATGAGAGCTACTCCATTTCTTCTAAGGGATTCTTGCCCACAGTAGTATATATAATGGTCTCCTGAATTAAATTCGCCCATTCCTGTCCATTTTAGTTCGCTGATTCCCAAGATGTCGATGTTCAATCTTGTCATCTCATTTTTTACCACATCCAGCTTACCTTGATTCATTGATCTTACATTCCAGGTTCCTATGCAATATTGTTCTTTACAGCATCGGACTTTCCTTCCACTTCCAGACACATCCACAACTGAGCATCCTTTCGGCTTTGGCCCAGCCGCTTCACTCTTTCTGGAGCTACTCGGAATTGCCCTCCGCTCTTCCCCAGTAGCATATTGGACACCTTCCGACCTGAGGGGCTCATCTTCCAGCGTCATATCTTTTAGCCTTTTGATACTGTCCATGGGTTATCTTGGCAAGGATACTGGAGTGGTTTGCCATTCCCTCCTCCAGTGGACCATGTTTTGTCAGAACTCTCCGTCATGACCTGTCCGTCTTGACCTGACTTCATTGAGTTACGCAAGCCCCTTCGCCACGACAAGGCAGTGATCCATGAAGGGGAGGACCAGCTTTAGTGTTTTTAAAAACAGGGGGAAAGCAAAAGAATTTCCAAATGAGGAAAGAGTTTGGTGATGGTAGCAAAATCAATAGGTTCCTGAAAGATCTTCCTTGACTTTTGGGATTACACATTGATTCTGAAGAACTAAAACAAAAACAAAACAAAACAGAACAGAACAAAAAAAAACCACCCACTGTAGGGTGTTCCACAGCCTGTTTCAGACCTCATTACTGCATTAACTGCACTGGGGATAGTTCAAAGGTGCCAATAGCATTTGTTGGGTGATATTTTTCTCAAGGTAGTTGTGACATTTTCTGAATAAAACAAGAATTTCTTAAAGCTGTTTTCTGATACTTAATCCTATGCCTTCTACAGGTTTATTTCATTTCCATGTTGCAGTGAGAGATAAGATTCAATAAATTCTGCATAGTGACAAAAGAACTACAGTATATAATAAATGGATTTATTTCTGTTCCAGAGATATTTTGTTATTCAATAAACCACACATATTTTGCATACATATGCCAGCTCAATTTACACATAGGTTGCCCCAGTAGTATTATTGGGTTTATTAATTGAATAGCTAAAACTAAAGGGATTTTTTTCTACTCTCTTTGCCACTGTCACTCCCTGCATTTCTCCTTCCATCAGCTTAAGAACATTTGGGAATTCTCTGCAACTAATTGGGACATACTGTAGTATAAGAGGAATGTGGAATCTGAACCACCTCTTCCCTTGCTCATATTCTGAGAAATCCACACTACTGTTTTCTCACAAACCAGAGGATAAATTAAGTATCCAGCCTGTGTGTGTTATTTGATAATTCTGTTTAGAATGAGCGTGTTTGAGTTTGGAATTGAATTATAGATTGTATCTTATTTATCCTCCTTTCAGTAACTCCCTGGCGGTGTTTTTATTCCTTAATTCTGAGTTGCAAATCTTTGGGGATATGAGATGGGATGGTATAGAGCAAGGGTCGGCAAACATTTTGAGCCGAGAGCCATTTTGGTATGCTCGTGCACATTTTTAAGTGCTCGAGAGCCAGGGGGCGGGGTTTGCGGGCGGGGGCCAATCGCGTGGAAGGGGGCGGGTTTTGCGGGTGGGAGCCAATCACGTGGAAGGGGGCGGGTTTTGCGGGCGGGAGCCAATATCGTGGAAGGGGGCGGGGTTTGCGGGCGGGAGCCAATCGCGTGGAAGGGGGCGGGGGGCTCACGGAGGGAGGGGGTGCAGCCAGTGGCTCCGCGCAGCCAGCGGCTCCGTGAACCCGGCCCGGCCGCCCCACCGGGAGTGGCGGGGAAACAGCTGCCACCCTCCGCTCCCCAGAATATTGTGGGGCAAAGGGAAACCTGCCCGGAGGGGTCATCAGGAGCACAGGATCCGTCCCCAGCCCAGCCCGGCCCGCAGCTTCGGCGCCCTACCCTCGCCATCGCGAAAGTCCCAGGCGACGGCGGGGGCATGTTCGACCTGCTCGTGCAGCACGGGGCGTTCTGGCGGGGGAGGTTTGGAAGAAGGAGAAGGGAAAGAGAGGCTCAATGCTTGTCTTCCGGAGCCGCTCAAGCCCCCAATCCAGGCAAAGAGCTACGAGGGAAGGTGGCTTGGGAGCAGCTGGATGGAATACGACGCCCCCTCAGTAGCCCCCTCCCCACCCTCCTTCCCTCCCTCTCAAATGGATCCTCTTCTTTCCCATTTGTTCCCATTTGCTGCTTAGCCACGGGGCCGGGAGAGAGAGCCTGCGCTCTGTGTGTGTGTCTGTCTCTAATGCGCGCGAGCCAGAGCTACGAGGGAAGGTGGCTTGGGAGCAGCTGGATGGAATATGACGCCCCCTCAGTAGCCCCCTCCCCACCCTCCTTCCCTCCCTCTCAAATGGATCCTCTTCTTTCCCATTTGTTCCCATTTGCTGCTTAGCCACGGGGCCGGGAGAGAGAGCCTGCGCTCTGTGTGTGTGTCTGTCTCTAATGCGCGCGAGCCAGAGCTACGAGGGAAGGTGGCTTGGGAGCAGCTGGCTGGAATACGACGCCCCCTCAGTAGCCCCCTCCCCACCCTCCTTCCCTCCCTCTCAAATGGATCCTCTTCTTTCCCATTTGTTCCCATTTGCTGCTTAGCCACGGGGCTGGGAGAGAGAGCCTGCGCTCTGTGTGTGTGTCTGTCTCTAATGTGCGCGAGCCAGAGCTACGAGGGAAGGTGGCTTGGGAGCAGCTGGCTGGAATACGACGCCCCCTCAGTAGCCCCCTCCCCACCCTCCTTCCCTCCCTCTCAAATGGATCCTCTTCTTTCCCATTTGTATTATCATTGCCCGAGGAAGGAAGCGGCCGCTGCCCTCGGTGGCTTCGGGCTGATTCTAGGTGCCCTCGCCGGCTTCCGCGAGGGGGTGCTTCTCGAGCCCCTGCCCTGAGTCGGAGACTCCCCAGCTGGACCGCACCCGGCTCTAAGCAGGCGGCCTCTGCGCAGCCACCGGCGGCTGCCGAGATGCCGGCTGGAGCACCTTCCAACCGGAGCGACGCGTCCAGCTCCGGCCAACCTCCGCCGCTCGTTTCCAGCGCTTCCCCTTGGACGGGGACTTCCCTCCCGCCGCCCCCCTCGGAGAGACGGGCCTGAAGGGGCGCAGAGGCCGGAGAGGGAGCCCTGTCTCCCCTTCTCTCCCTGCCTCGCCCGCCCGCTGGGCGCGGAAGCGCAGCCGCCTTGACGTCAGGTGCTGGCGGCACACGGCATCTTCCGTGCGGGGTCCTGGCTGGTGTCTGCGCTCAGGCGCCGGCGGGGAAGGAGGTTTGGGTCCCGCCCAGTGGAGAGGGCACAGCGGACTGGCCGCTGTGATGGGTGGCCGCCGCCGCCGTCACTAAGGCTGGAGGTGGGCGCGGCGAGCGGCTCCGCAGCGGGCTACAAGGGGGCCTCCGAGTCCCCCCACACTTCTTCTCTTCGAATCCGAGCCCTGCGGCGGCCGGGGGAGCTGAGCCAGGCTCCGTTCCGGTGGGGCGACTGTAGCGACCGGAGGCGGCCAAGGAGAGAGCAGGCGAGCCTCTGGGTGCAGTGGGATGGAAGCGTCGCCGGCGGCCCGCAAGGACAGGAAGGCGCGCGGGCGGAGCTCCCATCCCACTGCACCCGGAGGCTCATCTGGCCCCGCGGCGCGCCGAGAGTGAAGAGCCGCCTGCTCTCCCCTTGGCCACCTCCGGACAGTCGCCCCGCCGGAACGGAGCCTGGCTCGGCTCCCCCGGCCGCTGCAGGGCTCAGGTTAGCGGGGGGAGAGGATGCCGAACGGCGGGGTGGGGGGATTGATGGGGCGGGAGGATGCGCCATCGAGGCCTCCTTGGGAGGAAAGCGGGGAAGCCCCGCGGCCCCTCGAAGGGATCCACCGCGGATCACGCGCCTCTTCTCGCTGGGGCCCTCTGAGCAGTCGCTGCCTCCGGGTCGCAGGGATTCCGGCATGGGCACCCGCCGGAGGTGGGGAGAGAGGCCAGGAATGGACAGATGTGGCGGTAGGCGCAGGAGGGGGACTCCCCGCCTCGCCCCTGCGCGACCGCCCGGCTTTGCCTGGCCTCAACGCCCGAACGTGGCGAGGGAGAAGGGAAGAGGCTCGGGAGCTGGAGCGCCCGAGTGCCAGACAGGCAGCTCCGCCCGCGCGCCTCGCCCAGACATGCCGCCAGCAGCAGCAGCAGCTCCCAGGGCACGCTGGTCCCTCCTCTGTCGAAGGGAGCGGCAGAGAGCCCCGCGGGCTGTGCGCGAGCTGTGGGCGGGCGGCTGCGGGTGGCCCCGGCCTTGGAGAGCGAGAGCACGTAAGAGCGTAAGAGTTTGGGGGCGGGATCCAATCGCGTGGAAGGGGCGGGGTGAGTTCAGCTGCGGAAGAGCCACAGTCAAGGGGCCAAAGAGCCGCATCTGGCTCGCGAGCCGCCATTTCCGACCCTTGGTATAGAGCGATGAGCTGCACTAGACTTCATTTGAAATGGAGTAAGTCCCTCCAATCCAGCATGTGTCTTCTATTTATCAACAAGGTGTTGTTCTTATTGGGTTTGGGGCTTCACTATCAAGATGGGATGTGAAGAGAATTTTGGGTTAGATCTCCAAAGTGAAATCCTTATTTATAAAAATAATAAAGGCGGGATAAAAAATAAATAAATAAATAAAGTTGTGTTTCAGTAGCTCCTCTCATTGAACTGGGGAGTTCCAGCTGAAGAATGGAATATAGAAAAGATTCTGCATCTGAAGCTTATTTATTTATGTATTTATCAATAATATTTATATAGCCTTATTTATACCCGGCTCACTGCATCATAAAGGAACTTTTTTGTGCCCAGTTGATGAGTTGGTTTTGGTGACACGGTGGGAATCCTGATATCAATATTTAGTGTTGATTATGCTCAGTCATCATGGATTCTGGAAGCTAAAGTCTAAAACATTTTTACACCATCAAAGTAAAAGCTCCAGAATTTTCAGAAATGTCCCATTCTTTGAAGAGCAGAACTCAGGAATTCTGCCAAATCCTATAAATGTCTGTTTATATATTGAATTCACAGCTTTCAGTAACTTGGCTGCCAGATAAACTTTCCAAAATAAAATCTGATCAATTCTGAATAAATGCATGAATGTATCCGGTAAGTGTATATTCATTGTTTTGTTTTGTTTTCTAATATATAAAACTGCAACTAAACCTCTAGTATGAAAGCCAAACTTCAGGCCACCATAATCAATATATCAGCAATATATACAGATGCTGCTTTTTTATTCAGGCAATATTTCAACTGTAATGGCTTGGAAACAGCCTAGTTCCAGGTCTACCAGCTGTTTTTATTAATAATTTATTTTATTCATAACAGTCTTTGCACAATTGCCATATGTTCATTTATGTGAAACTACTGAAGTATACTGTAGTGCAGTATAAGTTTTGTTTTTAAAATGGACATATAGGGTACTTTCCATCAAATCTTAACCTGTAACATATTACTGAAATGTCCTATGATACATATTTTTTGCAAAATCTCCTTTGTGGAACTTGATCATTGATAAGAATATTGGTTATGCTGCCCAGAATAATTCCTGGACATAATCTCATTTCCAGAAGGCCTCATATTTACCACTTCAACTAAGTCTGGAGTGAGATGTTAATCTGTCAATATGAATGTTGCAGCTCTTGGTAACACTATAACTTGGTCAATTACTCAGAAACTATGAACACTAAAGATTTGAAGGAGCCAATAAGAATTGATAGGACAGACTCTGCTATGTTTTCATCACAGAACAGGAAAGCTGGTCAGGTTCCTATCTCTATAGTCAAAACTACATGGGATAATCATGTGATAGTAAAGGCTTTCCCCTGCACAGTCATGTCCAACTCTAGGGGGCGGTGCTCATCTCCGTTTCTTAGCCGAAGAGCCAGTGCTGTCCGAAGTCACTTCCATGGTCATGTGGCCGGCATGACGCGCACGGAACGCTGTTACCATCCCACCGAAGTGGTACCTATTTATCTACTTGCATTTGCATGCTTTTGAATTGCTAGGTTGGCAAGAGCTGGGGTGAGTGCGGGAGCTCACTCCATCATGCAGTGCTCGGGTCTCGAACCACCAACCTTCTGATCGACAAGCCTGGCGTCTTAACCACTGAGCCATCATGCCCCTTTTAATCATGTGATAGCTGTATGATATTGCCAATATGTGTAGTATTGTCTTTGAAGAAATATCTGCAGCCCCATCATTCTTGCCAGTTCTTTTACATATTGACCCACCGCAAACTAGTAGCAATGAGAATCAATTTCTAGCTGAATTATGGTTAATCCTTTCTGTTTAATACTTCCCTGGCTGCTGGCCACTGCTGTCCTGAATTCACATCTGTGTTTAGGTCTGTTTGCATTAGTAAGGTAGTATTCCACTCTTTTAATAAATTTTAATAACTTTTTAAAGTCTTATAGACAAACCTGATTGAAGCAGGATAAAAGTTACATAAATAAATAAAATTTTAAAAATTAGCATTTATTATTAAGTTGCTTGCAACTTTTCCTGACATGAAAAACATTTATATGTAACTTTTTCCAACTTATGTATGCTTTTACTGTAAACTTCTTCAATATATGCAGCTTTCCCTGATAGTATCTGAAATGTAAGTATCCCACAGCATGCTTTAAAAAGCACAAATTAACCCAATTCATGCTTTTATGTATGCAACTTTCAGAAATATATGTGGGATTTTTAGTTTGTTTGAAACATTTTACATTTGCATTTCCAGATTTTTGCCTGTAAAACAAGGGGTGGAGCACTAGTAGCAATTGACAACATTATCCAGTTCTTGCAGATCTGCTGCCAAGTGATCTGTGATTTTCTTTTCATCCGTAGTTACTTTAATGCATTTGGAAACTCAGAATTGAAAAGAAGAGCAAAGAAATGGGAGGCTTTCATTTTGTACATTCTCCTTGTTTCTTGATCAGGTTGCCCTACCACCAGTTGTTCAATGGAGGTAAATTTAGGCTGGTTTATGTTCTGCAGAGTTGTGAGGTTATTTTGGTAGTTTGTCAGAAAGATATCTGTAAGAAAATTAGCAAGCATCCCTGAAGGAGAGTTTGCTCCCTATCATTCTTCCCCTGCACTGTACAACAGCTGGAGTGTGTGGCAGCCCACTGAAGGTATCAATGAAACTTACCAGGTTGGTTCTCTGCATTTTTTAAAATTTATTCCTTCAATTTCTTTGAGATACAGTAGTAAGCATGTAAATTATTCTTTGTTGTTTACATTATATGCCCCTAATCCTCTGCATTAAATGCAAACTCGGTGGCATTAACGTAGAGGTTCAAAAGCAAATGAACAAATGTCCTCAGTGAGCTGAGATTTCAATTCTTTTTGCAGTGTCTGCAATAATGAACTATACGATACACAGATGAGATAAATGAACCTGTCATTCCTACTGAACAAACATCACCAGAATGGTTTTGGTCAGGACAGAGTACTAATGCACACAGATTGAAGCAGGCCTTTCAACAATTCAGTGGCCATTAATTCCAAATGCAGCCAACTTCCCCCACTAGTCTTCTTAGAAATTCGACACAGGGGCAAAGATGGAAAACACAGTAAGAAATACTATCAGCATCTTCCTAGAGAGAACTGTCATTTCAGGCTCACACTACAACAGTTTTTAGTCTTCTCCTTGATAAAGCCTATGCTGCAATAGATCACATTAATTAGAAAGCCCTCTGCACTTCTAAAATTATGAAGGAAGCGTTGGGCTCATTAAGAACATAATGCAGCACCCCAGAGAAGGATTACAAATAAAATAAAATAAACTAAGCTTCCAGTGCTATTTCATTCTGGTGAGGTCATGAAGTAAAAAAAGAACTTGTAAAATTGAAAGTAAATAAATCTGTCTACCAAAGGGCAGATCTACAAGAAACACCACACAGGCATCAGCTGCTGAAAAACAATGAAACAGAGTAAATGCAAAGCTATCTGTGCAAGTGATAACCGTTTTTACAGCATTTTTATATGAACAACAAAATAAGAGTTTGATTTTCTGAGAAATTGGGATTTGAGGAACATTTACCTTGAACAAGTGAGGTATTATCTCCAGCACCATACTATATATTTTATTTTTTAGTATTTCTTTTTAATTATTGTAAGCTACAACAGGAAAGTGGTTATCTATCTATCTCGCGCACTCGCCCCAGCTCTTGCCAACCTAGAAATTCGAAAGCATGCAAATGCAAGTAGATAAATAGGTACCATTCCGTGGGAAGGAAACGGAGATGAGCACTGGCCCCTAGAGTCGGACACGACTGTGTGGGGGAACCTTTACCTTTACTTTACTTTAGAAAAAAGCATCATGCAAACCATAGGCATTACCTGGATTGCAGTCTTTCCTCAGAATGACAAAAGCAGCATGGTGCTATCAAAACACAAGCTCTGTCCCTTTCTTTGGTATACAGTATGTAACGTCACAACACATGTACAAAAGAGCTGGAGCTTCATTGCAATGGCACCACACTGCTTTCATCATTTTCTGTCCCCCTTACCCCTCACCCTAGATGAGTGCTCTGATGGAACCCAAGATAATAAAATAATTTATAGCACAGATGGAATGTAAGGTTGAGATTGCTACATGCTGCAGTTTCTACCCTGTCAGAAGAGGTATTGCTTTGCATAATGATAATGATAATGATCACATAACACAACACAACACAACACAACACAACACGCTCTTGGGCCAGTGGTAAAACATTTCTGAGATGCACACTGTCTCAATCCCATTAATGGCAGCACTAGTCCTTGGACTCAATCAAAACCAACACCTAAAAAAAGTTAGTCAAGGGAGATGAGAGTCAGATCTGTGATCGGTGAATACCGGGAGTCCACTAATTCTGACTGGCACTGTGTCTGGTAGCCACAGTCTGATAGGCCACCCCTCCACCCCCTGGGAAATGCAAAGCTTATTCAAATGGGCAGACTGGAGATATGTACATACATTCTCACATGCCATCTGCATCTTCAGGTTCAAAATAAAAAATACACCTGTATTTAAAAAAAAAAGCAAAAAGCAAAACTACACATGTGTTTTGCTGCAGCCTGGCACGTTTAATTCCAAATTAGCACACTGTGCTCACAATGCTCCAAGCCATTTTTATCCGGAGTAAAGGCTTCCTTGAACCTGGGAAAAAACTGAGCTTTCCTAGTAAAGTTTGCAGTATTATTCAAAGCCTGAGATGTCAAAATACTTCTGAGGTGAAGGTCCAGTGAGGTCATTTTTTCAGATTTAGGTGAGCTCCAATAAGATCCTTTTTAAATGTACCATCCTGAATCCTACAAATTTCTCCTCAGCTTTGCAAATCCTTGCCTTCATTTCTACTCTCCAGAGTTAGTTAATCATCCAATCTTGCAGCAAAGAGATCTTCCACTTTTCCCCAGGGCTCATGATAGATCTGATTTCTCCATCTTCCACCTCCTTTCAAAGATCAGCTGCAAAATATTAAGGGAAATTCAAAGGCTGTGCATTCTCCTCACCTTTCAACCAATCAGGTTGCTCCAATCACAAAGGGCTTGTGTTCTGCTTACAAAAGACAGGGGAATTGTCAGATTGTGGGAGGGGGGAGGAAAGGAATAGCTCCCCCCATGGAGGGATGACTGTGCAGGTATAGTCTCCTTTTCTACTTTCTGAGGGTCTCTCCCCCACTCCCCCAAGTACTTTGCAAATTATAAAAAGCAAATGGGCTGTTGTTCCTTGTTTTGCCTGCCAGTAAGTTTCACATACCAAAATATTACATTCACTTATTTTGGTTTTTTTCCCACCAAATGGGTTAGGGTTATCCATTGATGATTGACGGTTATGTCTGTGAATTTATCTACCCACAAGGACATCACCCCAATTGATTATGAGCAAAAAAAATTTGGACATTAGATTTTCCCACTAGTGGTGGGCAAAAATGGAACAAGAACCAGCACATGTTCTCACATTGCTCAGAAAGCAGAGAAGACAATGTTTAGGAGGAGCACAAGAAGTTCTGATGGCTGGCCAGTTCTGGAACAATCAAAAATTGCTTTCTGGTTTAGATGAGAGATGAGTTTAGCTCAGGATCTTAAAACTGATCTTCCCTAAAGTCAGCTTTTTTAGCCAGTATAGGGAGATCTGTTTTCTACTCGGAAAATATGCATGCCGGTAGCTGCAATCTTCTTATAAGTGAAATTGCAATTCAGTTACTTATTAAATCATCGTTAATTGTAATCCATCTGTGTTTTTTTTTAAATCAGTAAATAACAACCCAGTTTACTGATGGATCAGAATTCTTTGACACTATTTTTTAATTTTTTAAAATTTATTTATTAAATAAATTTATAAGGCCGCCCAACTCACACGCTGTGACTCCGGGCGGCTTACAGTATTAACTAACCTTTCCCAGTCTAGTATCCTCTAATATTGTCAACCTAACACATCTAGAGGGCACTACATGAGAAGGCTACCATAGATAACATTCATAAAATTCAAATTGCTTGGAAAGAAAAAAAAAAGACTGTTCCTTTTATCATTAAATTACACATTGGCAGGAGGCAGATAGGAACATTCATTTGAGAGCAACTGCCCACCATTACATTGAAAACATATGGTATATGCCTTGCTGATACTTGGTTTCCACATAGTGTATTTTAAGGTGAGAACCAAAAGTTGTATAAAATAAAAATACAGAGATATGTGTGAAAATATAAAAATATAAGGTACTCATCAACACAGTAGAATTAGTTGCTGCTACTTATTAAGTGACGTTTAGCAGAACTTTTGGCAAACTGATACTGTATCTAATATGTCAAGTCATAATTCACGTTTGACTTATGCCCAAGACTAAGAGAAAAGTGAAGGAACTGAACTTATCCTTAGATACAGAGTTATGTGTCCATGTGGCTCAAACCTATTTATTCTATAAGAAATGGAAAAACCACAGCCCAATATTCCTGTTAATACTTTTTATAAAGGAAAATGTCACCTTTTAATCTGATACTCCGATAAAGGGGATAATTACAGGTAGTCCTCGCTTAACAACCACAATTGGGACTGAAATTTCAGTTGCTAAGTGAAGTGGTCATAAAGTGAATCTGACTCGATTTTACGACCTCTTTGTGGAAGTCATTAAGCAAACCACAGGTGTTAAGCAAACCACATGGCCATTAAGCAAGTCACACAGTTCCCCATTGATTTTGTTTGCCAGAAGCCAGCCAGGAAAGTAGAAAATGGTGATCACCTGACCATGGGATGCTGCAACAGTCATAAATGTGAACTGGTTGCCAAGCGCTGTACTGGGCCGGCCTCTGCCTCAGGAATCCAGCGAGGAGTCAGCAGACAAGCTGCCCCTGTTGAACACCCAGGAGACCGAAGAAGAGGTAGCCCCAGATCCAAACCCGGCTTAGATTTCTTAAATCTAAGAAATTAGATTTACTAATTTCATTGGGATTTGCATCAAAATAACTATAATATGTAGGCTAACCATATTTCCTTCAGACGAAAACGGGACTTTGGGGATGGCAAAACGGGACAGGGTCTTATGCCACCATGCCGGCCTCCAAACCCCGCCCCCCAGTCCATGCAATTGGCTCCCGCCTGCAAACCCCGCCCCCGCCCCACACGATTGGCTCCGGCCTGCAAACCCCGCCTTCGAAAGGGCAGGCTCCGGGGACCCCGAAAATGCCCTCAGTCTAGGCAGGGAGGCTGCACGGACACGCGTGTTGCCAAGGGGCACTCAGCTGTTCTGCGGGGAGAATTTCCACCCCGGCTCCAGGGCAGCGTGTGCGTGCGGGGAGGAGGCTTTTGCCTCCCTGCCAGAACCAAGGGCATTTTCGGGGTCCCCGGAGCCTGCCCTTTCGAAGGGACAGCGGCAGCAGCAGCAGCAGCAGTGCTGCCCCTTCGAAAGGGCAGGCTCCGGGGACCCCAAAAATGCCCTCAGTTTAGGCAGGGAGGCTGCGCGCAAGCGGCGCTCAGCTGTTCTGTGGGGAGAATTTCCACCCCGGCTCCAGGGCAGCGTGTGCGTGCGGGGAGGAGGCTTTTGCCTCCCTGCCAGAACCGAGGGCATTTTCGGGGTCCCCGGAGCCTGCCCTTTTGAAGGGGCAGTGGCAGCAGCGGCAACCCGGAAGCACCGCCACCGGCACTTCTGTGTTTTTGTTTGGAAAGCCCTGGCCTAGTGTGTGTGTGTGTGTGTGTGTGTGTGTGTGCGATTACGCTGAGCAAGTAATCTGCGTGCATGCACACACACACACACACCCTCTTTCCACAACCTTCCTGTGCCTGCTTTCCCTGGCCTCACCACTGCTGGGCAGACAATCTCAGGATCAGGTAAGGAGGCAGGAACCTGGACTGTGGTGCTGCTTCTGCTGCTGGGATCGCACGTGGCAACTGGGCTTCCAGTTGCCGCGCTGATAGGGCCTCTTCTGGGCTGCCTCCAATGGCAAGTCCGGCTCCAGTCCTCCTTCCTGTCTTCCTGTCCTCCTCCCCACCGGGTTTAAAAAAGGGACAAAATTGAGATTTTTATCAAAAGGACGGGATGGTTGAAAAATGCTAAAATAACGGGACTGTCCCGTTCAAAACGGGATGTATGGTCACCCTAATAATATGGATTGCAATTTTCAGTTTGTTAAAAAACAGAATACTGCTTATACTACATTGAAATATTTTGTTTATTTATTTGTTTGCTTATCAGATTTATAAACTGCCTTTTCTCAGAAGATCAAGTCTGTGTACAAAACCAAATAAAGTATAAAACATAATACAATTTTTTAAAAAAAGTAAGCAGAGACAGATAATATAGGTGTTCTTTTAGCTGCTTAATCTCCAAAGGCCTTCTGGAAGTTTTAACTATTCACCAGAAGATATAAGAGCAGAGGCAGTTCTCGCCTCAGGAGATAGGCTTCATCATCCCCTCATGTGATAACTCCTGTTAGGATAGGACATTCAGCAGGTGCCCCCATTCAGCAGGTCAGACAGGAAGAATAGATAGCCTGTATGATCACTGCCTTGTCGTGGCGAAGGGCGAAGAGATTAAGAAGAGGTGGCAAGAATACACAGAAGAACTATACAAGAAAGATCTTAATATCCCTGATAAATACGATGGTGTGGTCACTGACCTTGAGCCGGACATCCTAGAGAGTAAAGTCAAGTGGGCCTTAGGAAGCATTACTAACAACAAAGCTAGCGGAGAAGACAGTATCCCAGCTGAGCTATTTAAAATCCTAAAAGATGATGCAGTTAAAGTGCTGCACTCAATATGCCAACAAATTTGGAAAACTCAACAGTGGCCACAGGATTGGAAAAGGTCAGTTTACGTTCCAATTTCAAAGAAAGGCAATGCCAAAGAATGTTCAAACTACCGTACAATAGCGCTCATTTCACATGCTAGCAAGGTTATGCTCAAAATCCTACAAGCTAGGCTTCCGCAGTATGTGAACCGAGAACTACCAGAAGTGCAAGCTGGGTTTCGAAGAGGCAGAGGAACTAGAGATCAGATTGCCAACATTCGCTGGATCATGGAAAAAGCAAGAGAGTTCCAGAAAAACATCTACTTCTGCTTCATTGACTACGCTAAAGCCTTTGATTGTGTGGATCACAACAAACTGTGGCAAAGTCTTAAAGAGATGGGAGTACCAGACCACCTTACCTGTCTCCTGAGAAACCTGTATGTGGGTGAAGAAGCAACAGTTAGAACCGGACATGGAACAACCGACTGGTTCAAAATTGGGAAAGGAGTACGACAAGGCTGTATATTATCACCCTGCTTATTTAACTTATATGCAGAGTACATCATGAGAAATGCCAGGCTGGATGAATCACAAGCCGGAGTTAAGATTGCCAGGACAAATATCAACAACCTCAGATATGCAGACGATACTACCCTAATGGCAGAAAGTGAAGAGGAACTAAAGAGCCTCTTGATGAGGGTGAAAGAGGAGAGTGCAAAAGCTGGCTTGAAACTCAACATTAAAAAAACTCAGATCATGGCATCTGGTCCCATCACTTCCTGGCAAATAGAAGGGGAAGAAATGGAAGCAGTGACAGATTTTATTTTCTTGGGCTCCAAGATCACCGCAGACGGTGACTGCAGCCATGAAATTAAAAGATGCTTGCTCCTTGGGAGGAAAGCTATGGCAAACCTAGACAGCATATTAAAAAGCAGAGACATCACCTTGCCAACAAAGATCCATATAGTTAAAGCTATGGTTTTTCCAGTAGTAATGTATGGCTGTGAGAGTTGGACCATAAGGAAGGTTGAGTGCCGAAGAATTGATGCTTTCGAAGTGTGGTGCTGGAGAAGACTCTTGAGAGTCCCTTGGACTGCAAGGAGGTCAAACCTGTCAATCCTAAAGGAAATCAGCCCTGACTGCTCATTGGAAGGACAGATACTGAAGCTGAAGCTCAAATACTTTGGCCACCTAATGCGAAGAGAGGACTCACTGGAAAAGACCCTGATGCTGGAAAAGACTGAAGGCAAAAGGAGAAGGGGATGGCAGAGGATGAGATTTATTTATTTTTATTTTATTTATTTAATTAAATTTATATAACCGCCCATCTCCCCCAACGGGGAACTCTGGGCGGTTTACAATAAAATAGTTAAAACAGAATATAAAACATCAATATACAGTATATAAAAATAATAAATAATTATAAATCCAGATGGACGATGGAATTAAAATGAAGGACATTATAAAGTTAAGGAGTTAGCCACCCCCATGAGGAACTATCCTTTCCTCTGAGATGGTTAGATAGCATCACCGATGTAATGAACATGAATTTGAGTAAACTCCGAGAGACAGTGGAGGACAGGAACGCCTGGCGTGCTATGGTCCATGAGGTCACGAAGAGTCGGACACGACTAAACGACTGAACAAAAACAACAAAAATGATACCCAGGCCTTGAACCATATAGGGTTTATAGGTAATAAGCAGCACCATGAATAGCACTCAGAAACAAACCAGTATCCAATGCAGCTTCCATAGCAATGGTTTTATACCCTGATTGTCCAAGTCAGCACACAGGCAGTTGCATTTTGACCAGTTGCTGGGTGGTCTTCAGGGGCAGCTCCCTGAAGAACAAATTGTGTCAGTTCAGGCATAAGGTGCAAGTTTTATGAGTAGCCATCTACAGGACATCATATTTTAGGTAGCACTGCAATATTACCTATTTGACTTTTCAGGTTCATTAGGCAAATAATGAAGAATTCTTCATACAAATTTGAACATTACTTATGTAGCATTCAGAGCATTTTGAGACAGATCATAACTGTTTTCTACAGATATTATAAATATTCCTTGATGTTTTACAGAGAAGCTAATTAAAGTAAAGTGAAATCTGAATTTAAGTAAATAGAACTATAATTTTTTGCAGAATTTAAAGCAAACTCCTAGTTTATTATGCATTTATGGTTTATAATTGCAGCATAAACATGTTCCAGTAACCACTCTTCTCTTCCATGCCCTCATGCCTTTTCCTTATTCTCCAGTCCATAGCTGTAATGATTGCTAGGCTCAAACTTCAAAGAAAACAACTTCAGTGAGTTCAAAGTAGAAAAGGGAAGTTATTTAATTGAAGAAATCTGCAAGAATCCAAAGAAAGCTGAAACTGACAAAAAAGGTGCGAAGCCTCTAATTAAAACATTCCCTTGGTGAGCTCACATCCCCCTCCCTACGCCTGGCTCAGGCAGTTGCAATTGACCTTGGTTCCCAGAGTCCGCTGCTCCCTGTCTGGCTTCCATCCCCCCTCCCATCCCGTAAACAAGCTTGGCATGTGCTGGCTTTCTCTCAGCTAGCTGGCTCTGTTGGTGGGAAGCGGCAAGCGAATGCACTACATTCATTTGGTTGCGTGGACCTGACAATAGCTGACTAGAATTCCAGTAGAATTCACTGTGGTCCCTACTCCAGCTACATGGAACATTGATAATGTAGCACACAACTTTCTTGTTTTCCTTTATATTGGGCTGTTAATATGGATTGAGACCATTACATGTAGGAAAGAAAGATTTAAACATTACTTTACCAACTAATTCCCTTCCATAATTGTCCTTTCCTTAATATGGGCAAATAAAGAAAGATGTACAAGCTTAGGCTTTCTGTCTTTTTTAACTGGCACAAAAAGGCAATTTCTGGAAGGAAGTGACTGGGAGGGATTAATCACTGTGTTCAGTGTACGGTAACCCTAATCTGGATGTGGTCCTAAATCTTTAAAAAAGGTAAAGGTTCCCCCCGCACATTTGTGCAGTCGTGTCCGACTCTAGGGGCTGGTGCTCATCTCTGTTTGTTAGCCAAAGAGCCACCGTTGTCCAAAGACGCTTCCACGGTCATGTGGCCGCATGACGCACGTGGAACGCTGTTACCTACCCACCAAAGTGGTACCTATTCATCTACTTGCATTTGCATGCTTTCGAATTGCTAGGTTGGCAAGAGCTGGGGCGAGTGCGGGAGCTCACTCCGCACGCAGGGCTAGGGATTCGAACCTCCGAACTTGCAATCTTCCGATCGACAAGCCTGGTGTCTTACCCACTGAGCCACCACGCCCATAAATCTTTACTTTGCAGTAAAAAGAAGACAGAAGCAGAGGCAACCATGGACAATTGTCCAGAGGGTGTCAAGTGGCAATACACCAGAAGCCCCACCCCTCACAGAAGCATCGAAAGAGGCTGAGTCTAGGTTTCAAGGGTGGAAAGGACAAACAATGGAACATGAACTCCTATAACTACCATGCATTTCCCTTACATACCAGTCTTCGTAAGGAGTCAAGTTTTCATTGGCAAAGGGCAGGTGCTGTAATGAAGAGATAAAAGACAGCCATGGAAAGCAGAAAAGTACAGGTTATATTTGGGCAAAAACAATGTGGCCATGGAACACACCAATTGCCAGCACCCTTTCCCTTCAGTCGCCAGTCCACCTGAGGGCAGCTGGCTTCCTCCTTGGCAGGTATGATGAACCTGGTTGACAAGCCAGAGACACAATGGCACTTAAATGGCAGCAGACCACTTTGAGGAGAATGTGGTGATGAGATGATAGTTGTGACCCATTGCCATTTTCAGGAGTTGACCACAAAGTCTATCATAAGGGTGGGCACCTCCACAATATGCCATCCTAGCCTGCCTTCCCCATGTCTCTTCAGCTAGCACCAATGCACACTCATGTTCTGAGCAGCAAAATCCAGGCAGCAGTGGCCCATGGATTTCAATGGTGTACAGGTAGACAAACATTGGAACTCTGGGTGCTGATAACTGCCTGCAGCACATGTCTCTTTGTGGTGCAGGCAAGAGGTGTCAACAGAATAGACCTCTTGGGACAATGAAGCAGACATATCAAGCAACACTGCCACCAAGGGACTAACTGCAGACACCTACTTATATTCTTAGCACAATCATTCCTCCTCCCCAAAGAGGCCTAAGGCAGCAGTGGAAGTCTAAGTTATATTGTTATACAGGAAAGCAAACAATGTGAAATATATTGTGAGTACATTCAGAGTGGGCAGATACAGGTTCTTTGGCTAACATTATGGACAACAGAATAATGCTTCCTTAGTGAATGGCCCATCACACCTGCTTGCCTTGTCAACTGCACATATTTCTTACTGCACGTTTGGACTGGACAGCCTTTAAGGTTCCGACTTATGGTGGTAATGCCCCTCAAAGTATACAACAGTACTCAGTATGGATAGGCCAGGGGTCGGCAAACTTTTTATGCCGGGAGCCATTTTGACATGCTCGTGCACATTTTGAAATGCTCGAGAGCCAGGGGGCGGGGTTTGCGGGTGGGGGCCAATCACGTGGAAGGGGGCGGGGTTTGCAGGCGGGGGCCAATCACGTGGAAGGGGGTGGAGTTTGCGGGCGGGAGCCAATCACATGGCTTATTGGGGCAGGTGGCAGGGCGAATCTGTTTGGGAGGGTCGGGGGTCCTCCTCGGCGAGCCTGGCCTCCAGAGCGGGGCATGTCTGGCCGGGCGGAGCGGGTGCGGGGGAGCCGCACAGGCGCCGAGGGGGCGGGCCCGGCGGCGGAGGCCCGGGCCGCCCGCCCGCTTGCTTACCTGCCTGCTTGCCTCCCTCCGCGAGGCCCCCCGCTGCCTTCCCGGGATCCAAGCTGGATCGGGGGCCTCGCAGAGGGAGGCAAGCAGGCGGGCAGGCAGGCAGCCCGGGCCTCCGCCGCCGGGCCCACCCCCCTCGGCCACTTCCGCCCGCCCGCGTCAAGCCAAGAAAATGATGGGGGGTGGGAAACGAGGCCCGCCCGCCCGCTCGCTTACCTGCCTGCTTGCCTCCCTCCGCGAGGCCCCCCGCTGCCTTTCCGGGATCCAAGCCAGATCGGGGGCCTCGTGGAGGGAGGCAAGCAGGCGGGTGGGCGGGCAGCCCAGGCCTCCGCCGCCGGGCCCGCCCCCCTCGGCCGCTTCCACCCGCCCGCATCGAGCCAAGAAAATGATGGGGGGCAGGAAACGAGGCCCGCCCGCTCGCTTACCTGCCTGCTTGCCTCCCTCCGCGAGGCCCCCCGCTGCCTTTCCGGGATCCAAGCCAGATCGGGGGCCTCGTGGAGGGAGGCAAGCAGGTGGGCGGGCGGGCAGCCCGGGCCTCCGCCGCCGGGCCCGCCCCCCTCGGCCGCTTCCGCCCGCCCGCGTCGAGCCAAGAAAATGATGGGGGGTGGGAAACGAGGCCCGCCCGCCCGCTCGCTCGCTCACCTGCCTGCTTGCCTCCCTCCGCGAGCCCCCCCGCTGCCTTTCCGGGATCCAAGCCAGATCGGGGGCCTCGTGGAGGGAGGCAAGCAGGCGGGTGGGCGGGCAGCCCAGGCCTCCGCCGCCGGGCCCGCCCCCCTCGGCCGCTTCCACCCGCCCGCATCGAGCCAAGAAAATGATGGGGGGCAGGAAACGAGGCCCGCCCGCTCGCTTACCTGCCTGCTTGCCTCCCTCCGCGAGGCCCCCCGCTGCCTTTCCGGGATCCAAGCCAGATCGGGGGCCTCGTGGAGGGAGGCAAGCAGGTGGGCGGGCGGGCAGCCCGGGCCTCCGCCGCCGGGCCCGCCCCCCTCGGCCGCTTCCGCCCGCCCGCGTCGAGCCAAGAAAATGATGGGGGGTGGGAAACGAGGCCCGCCCGCCCGCTCGCTCGCTCACCTGCCTGCTTGCCTCCCTCCGCGAGCCCCCCCGCTGCCTTTCCGGGATCCAAGCCGGATTGGGGGCCTCGCAGAGGAAGGCAAGCAGGCGGGCGGGTGGGCAGCCCGGGCCTCCACCGCCGGGCCCGCCCCCCTCGGCCCCTTCCACCCGCCCGCGTCAAGCCAAGAAAATGATGGGGGTGGGAAACAAGGCCCGCCCGCCCCACCCGCTCTCCCGCCCGCTCACCTGCCTGCTTGCCTCCCTCCACGAGGCCCCCTGCTGCCTTCCCGGGATCCAAGCCAGAGAGAAAGGGTGGCGGCAGGGCCGCGCTACCGGAGCGCCCGAGTGCCAGACAGGCAGCTCCGCCCGCGTGCCTTCCACACAATCGGCCCGTGAGGACTGGCCAGGGAAGGCGCGCGGGCGGAGCTCCCGTCCTGCTGCACCCCAGCCGAGCAGCAGCCGAGCCTCGAGAGGGCGAGAGAGCCCCGACGCTGCCCCGCGGACCTCTCCAGCGTGCCCGGATCCCGGGAAGGCAGCGGGGGGCCTCACGGAGGGAGGCAAGCAGGCAGGCGGGTGCCCGGCCTGCCTCCCTCGGTGCCTGTGCGGCTCCCCCGCGCCCTCCCACCCGCCCCAATAAGCCACGGCAGGGAGGCCCTGCTGGCCCGGGATGCGGCGCTGTTGGAGGCGGCGCAGGAGCGGCTGCAGGGGCTGCTGCGGCTGGAGATGGTGCTGCCTCCCTGCCGCGCCAGGCCTCGCTCAGTGCAAGAGCCAGGGGGCGGGGTTTGCGGGCGGGGGCCAATCACGTGGAAGGGGCGGGGGTGGGTTCAGCTGCGGAAGAGCCACACTGGAGGGGCCAAAGAGCCGCATCTGGCTCGCGAGCCGCCATTTCCGACCCTTGAGATAGGCTGACCATATGTCCCGTTTTGAATGGGACGGTCCCGTTTTTTTAGCATTTTTCAACCGTCCCGTCGTTTTGATAAAAATCTCAATTTTGTCCCATTTTTTTAAACCCGGCAGGAATGGCGCAGAAGGAGGATCCGAGTCGGAGCTGCCAATTGGTGGCAGCCCGGAAGAGGAAGCCCTCTCGCCTATCAGCGTGTGGCAAAGGAGGGCAAGGTTTGTAGGCAGGAGCCAATTGCGCAGACTGGGGGGCAGGGTTTGCAGGTGGGAGCCAATCGCATGGACCAGGGGGCAGGGACCCCTGTCTTTTTCATGAATATGGAATATTACATAAGACCCCGTCCCGTTTTGCCATCCCAATGTCCCGTTTTTGTCTCAAGGAAATATGGTCAGCCTAAGTATGGAGCCTGTTATTATTCTCTTGGTGCTTCATGACACTGTCAACTTGGCACTCAGCACTCATCTCAGGATGCCTCCTGATGTCAAGAAAGTTTACTCCCTCAGCCTGTGCTCCTCTTGTCACACATTGGTGATATGTTTCTTGACACTCACATGAAAGTTCTTATATTTGATGGATGGCTTAACTACAAATGCCTCCCCACCCATGTGGGAGCAGGCTTCCCTGCCCAGTTTAGAAACTTGCTGAAGGGAAGCCTAACTGTTTGGGCCACTAACCAGGATTGTGATTTGTAGGCCAACATTTAAAGTAGCCCAAACAAGTCCCTTTTCAAGCAACCCATGTAGGAGCAGGCTGCCCTGTCTGGTTTAGGCTTGCATCCATGTGAACTGCAGAGACAAAGGTAAGGTATAGTCCAGCCATGGGGAATGGAGGAAGAACTTTATGGTTCTTTGTGGACATTTTTTTCATAGAATCATAAGGTTGGTGCTTAGTAGCTCTCATGGTCAGGAAATTCCTCTTTATTTTGATTTTGCTAGAAGGCTCTGAAGGATAAATTCATACCCTCTTCCCTATGATAGTCCTTTAATAATTGGAAGGTCTACTTCTCTTATTTAGGCTAAACACTTTGTTCCTGTAACCATTCTTCATAGGATTTGGCCTCCAAGTGGCTCACCATCTTTGTTTCTCTATTTTTGTATATATGTACAGTATGTTAAAAAGAAAGAGTCTCATGTTTTTGGAAGTTTGTTTGTAAATCACAAAGAAACCTACATTATTTACTAGCCTTACCCCATGCATATAGGAATCTTTCCATGCTATTTTAAGTTGTTTTTGTTTTTGATTATTATGATCTTAGTGATGATCATGATTTAGTCCAATTTATAAGTAAGTAACTTGATCTTTCTCACAAGCCAGCACTATGCAACATTTAAAGTAGTCCCCAACAGCCCCTTTTCAAATGGTCCATCCCATTAAAAAACCTGGTGCAACAGTGTTATTAAAGTTAAATTTAACAAGCTGATGCTTAACCTGAGTTCAGCCATACATGCCCTCCTAGGTTGGTGCAGGGACTAACGTTTTTGCTGGATGCTGCTGCTAAAAATTAAAATTAAAAGATTTTTTTTAAGTTTTCAGTCTGCCTTCCCCTCTAAAAATTTTACATTGTGTGGCTTAGAACAATACCAGCCTGAGATGGTGATGATAAAGTCTTCACAGTCTGCACTCTGTAGAAGGTTAGTTTGACAGTGTTGTCCTTAGTTTAGGTGCTGTTCCCTGAGTGGGTAAAATAGAAAATGAATCTATCTGTGCCCAACAAACCAGCACAGCACTCAAAAACACACATTCACACACCAAGTGTGAGCCAGTGAATTTTCCTCCTTCACATGCATAGTATTTAATTTAATAATTTAAGCTCTATGTTACATAAAGAACATGATGTATGGTTTGGCCTTCATTAAGTAGATATGTTTATGCAAAAAGTTCCAAATTTAGTCCATGGAATTTCAAAATATTAGCAGTTATACTCTTGACAACTACTGTTAGTCAGTGAAAGCAATAAAGATTTATAAGCAATGATTTGATTTATTATGAGGCAGTTTCCTGTGTTTCTAACTAGAATGAAATTGGGTAGATTTACTCAGAGCATGTTCTGGTTTTTTTTGTAATTTCTTGTTTTCAATACATCAACTTCTATTACAATCTATTTTTCTAGCCAATAAGGCATAAAATTTGTATCAACTATATTGATACAAAGCATTCTTTTGTATTTACCCAGCAAAATCCAGTGCAAATCTTTTGGGCTCAATATGTGTACATTTGCCCTTTGTGATTCTCTATTGAAGCCAAAGGAAAGAAATCCCTATTGTGAAAAAGATTAAGCTCATGTTTCATTTACTCAAGAGAGATTCATTGCTTAATTCTCAATTCTGATTATAAGTGAATTCAAGACACAAAGGCTGAATGTCATCTAATCTCAATATCTGGGGGTTATCTAGGATTTAATCAAACAGAGGTGGTGAATCAGTTTTAATTATTGCTAGAGGAAATTCTGAAATTCAAACTACAAGTAATACACTGAAAAAGGCAAAGAAGAAGAGACAAGGAAATCAGGAGACTCCCCATTACACTATCCAGTTACAGCATTGAAATGGTAGTCATCTTGATGACAGGTGACAAATCCCATTAGTGACTAACATATATCACATCAGAAGATGGCAGTAGCTGAACAACAGCAGAGATACAGTATATTCATAAGACTGAATGGCCACTCACCCTTGTTTCAAAGTAATTACAAAGATATGGTTTGAAAATGATCAAGGCTGGCCCATGCAATGAGAAGATGGGTCATTTGTCCCAGATACAAATCCTAGGGAAAATATCACTGCAATACTAAGAGAGAGCAAATTGGAGGGAGGTGCTGGAAAAGAAATGACTAGGTTGGGAGATACTGTATTAGGAGTCAGTGCTATTATACAGGGAGACTGAAATCATACTATTTTGGGTAGGCTGCTGCAAGAGCACGTAGGAAAGAATTTAAATGTTGCCATGTAGGGCTTTATAGGTAGCAAACAGCACCTTTAATCTCACCCAAAAGCAAACTGGCAACCAGTACAGCTTGTGAAGCAGAGGTGTTACGTGGGCATACCGAGGCATGCCCATCACTGCCCACGCTGCTGCATTCTGGACCAGCTGAGGCTTCCAGGTGGTTATGAAGGGCAGCCCCATGCAGAGCACGTTGCAGTAGTCAAGCCGTGAGGTGACCAGGGCATGAGTGACTGTCTGAAGGGCCCCCTGATCTAGGAAAGGGCGCAACTGGTACACCAGATGAAGCTGGGTAAAAAAAAACCAAATGAAATCTATACATGACGCTTTATTTAATTCATTCCACCTTGTTAAAATTTAGTTGAGTTGATAACTGTAAAATTCCTGTAAGATGCTACTGTCTTTCCAAATCAGAATGATGGTGGCTAAGGTGTGAAATATTGGTTTATATGATATGTCTATCATGAACTCACCAGGGAAAAGAAAGTCTCCACTCCAAGCTATGTATTACACTTAATCGATTGTATATAATGGTGTCTTCAATTTTTTTCCTTAGAGATAGTTTTTAATTTTTTAGTTTTAAACCTTAATGCAGCAACTGAAAAAGTGAACATCTCTTCCCAAGTGCAATTAGGAATTTTTATTTATTATATTTATGTTCCATTTGTTTCCACGAAAGCCTGGGATACAGTATTTAGGGTTTCTAAATAGTCTCTTATTCAGACACTGCCCACAGCAAGTATGGGTGTGCACACAATGGCTTCTATTTTGTTTCTAGCTTAGGATAAAATTGAGAACACTTGGAGTTTTCTCTGTTCTGTATGGACCAAAATGTATGTATTTTTTTCTAGTCATCTGCCATAGGGAATTATGGGAACTCAGAAAAAGCCTGAGTTCCTCAATTTTTCACTCTAGGGCCACGGAAGGAGTGTGGTCTTAAGTCCATATTGACTGCAACTTCTGCACTTTACCCAAAATTTAGTTAAGTAGTATATTTTTATATTTAAAAAAGCAATTTAAAAATTCATTTAAGAAACATGGAAGCAACATGTTAAGCAAAGCATTTCAGCTGCCTACACAAAAAACCATTGAAGCCCAGCGATATACAGTATGACTTTCCTCAACACAGACCTTTCAACAACAACAGCAAAAAATAAACTTCCCTGACTTGTGGCTTAAAGTTTTTCCTTCTTTGTCATGTATAAATATAGAGCACACATCTTCACTGGCATCATTCAAAAAAAAAACATAGCAACATTCAATAAACAAGCTAAAGCAGTAGTTTTTGCATTCCCCGTGCAGCTTGAAATCTCACTGTCAACAAGAGCATCCACAGAGTACACATGCTAAAGCTCAAAAAACAAAAGCAACAAAGCATTTACATTTTTCAGTTCATAACCTGAAAAGCCTCATCAGCAGTATTGGTAACACTTTCATAATGCACACAGGGCATTGTTTCAATAATCAGACTGAGCCAACAACAGAGGTTAACCTCAACTTTCAAAGAATAACTTCAGTATAACTCTGTCTTAAGTGCCTTTCAAAATGGAGCCGGATGAACCATCGATCATCACCCACCCTGGATGGAAGGTGTTCCACAGCATGAGTGTTACCACAGAAAAATAAGTTCCAGTGACCTCATGGAGTGTGTTGGGTGTAATCCCACAAATCCTAGGGGATGTTGCAGGTGTAATGGTATGTGGGAATGACATTGGGAGACAGGAGGGAGAGCCACAGACTGGACAACCGGCATGTAAAAGATGTCTCAGCCCATAGAAGGGGAGATGGCCTGGGAAAACTTTCAGAAGGGACCCTCCCTAGTTTTCCAGAGAGTTAAAAGAAAGGAGGGGAGAAATACTTTCAGTCTTGCAAGATTCTGTTAATGTAGCCCAACAATAAAGATAGATGGTTGTTGTGGGTTTTCCGGGCTGTTTGGCCGTGTTCTACAACCATCGGATTCTGGCCGTGAAAGCCTTCGACTATACAATAAAGATAGAGCTAGTACTCCTGGTTGTGCTTGTCTGGACTACCTCACAGGGCTAACAGCAGAAGACAGGAAGAAGAACGACTTATGAGGGGACTGCAGTAAGGAGACAAAATGGAGGACTGAGAGTGCAATGCCTCGATGTATTATATAATAAAGAGTTTTAAGTTACTTGCTCTGAAGCTGTGCTAAGAACCCTCTAAATTTGGGTTCACAACAGTGTGAACCCATAGCATTCCCATCTGGCATAAGCATACTGGACATTTCTACTTGTGGAAGGTGGCCTTGCAGGAATCTAGGAGCCAAGCCATTAAGATCTTTAAGAGTTAAAAACAACAACAGCAGCAACAGCAACAACAACACTTTGAATTGTGAGGATTCTTTCCCCTGCCCCAGCTGTCTAGAACCACCTGCTAAGAAAGAAGTGTGACCATGTAAAACATCACCTCCAATCTGTAACATTCATAGGTGCTCCAAAAAGACACTATGGTTGATGGTATTAAAGCCCACTGAGAGGTAAAGTAAGACAAAGAGGATATATTTCCCCTCCCCCATCCGGATCCCAACAAGGTCATCCACCACAGCAACCAACGCCATCTCAGTTTCATGCCTGGGCCTGAATCCTGACTGAAAAGGGTACTCTGCAACTGAGAATACACCACGTTTTCAACAACAACAACAACAACTTTATTGATTAGTCTTACGACCATATCAAACATAAAACGAAATAACAAGAGTACAATTTAACTGATAAAATTGATAACAATACACCAAAATGTTCCATTTTGATAAAGGAAATGTGATAATTAAATAACCTGAAATAATGATAAATACAATACGTGTATATCTAGTCAAAATTCAAATGAGTTCATCACCCCTACATGACACTCCAATCTGTTCAATATAATGGGCTCTCAGCTGAACTGCCTTGTCTACAACCTTTTCAACAACCTCAGGGACGTTTGGAGACTGGATGATATTTATCCAGTGTAGCTGGGTCTAGGGAAAGCTGCTTTAGGATATCAGAACCTCTTTCAAGTCAGCCAGGACCATCCCTTCCATCACTGATAACTGCCTAGCGGCCTAGCCCAAGCTGCTTAACCTTCTGGTTACCCAAGGGAGCTAGGAAGGCCATGGATCCAGAGTACAGGTGGCAGAGCTCATGCCATAGAGCACTCTATCCACTTCATCAGAATGCTGAAGCTGGAATGAGTAACCTTGAACAACACTGCTAGACAACCACCTGCTGATGCAATATGGGCAGAGAAATGAGAATGCTTCACTACTCTTATCACCACAATGTAGGCTTGAACATGTGCTCTTATCCATGCTCAGTTGCTTTTAGTCTTTCTCCACCAGTGGACTAGGTTCTATTTCTATCTTTCCTCTCCAGGAGATCCTCAGTAAACTAAAGAGTGTCTCAGGATTGGCTGACAGACAGAGGCCACCTAGGACCAATCTTTTCAAGTAGCTTGCTCACCTCTTGCCCCCAGCATTCAACCAGGTGCTCAAGGGAGGTGAGATTGCTGAGAAAGTGCCCAAACATCTGCAGGAAATCCTCCAGATCCATAAGTGTCCTGTGTAGGTGCAGAATTAACACGCCGAGGCTGGGAATCTAGTCTCTAGTGTTTATTGGTACCTACATACAGAATCCTGCTAAACTGATAGTGCCCGAAGAATCCCAAAGGTATGAGTCCAACCTAGGGCGGAGCTTTCTGGAGGCGTTTGGGAAAGAAGGCCAGGCTTTCCGAGCTACATGCTCGCTTCCCTCCCATGGGCAAGCTCCCCCCTCCGCTCTCCTGTGTCTCCCTGACAATAAGATACCTGGAGCAGACAGTCCAAATTGAACCTACTGTCCTATAGAGGTCCTGACTGATGATGTTGGGGTTTGATAAACCCAGGAATTTACTTCTAGATATAAATTATACAGAGAGGCTTGATTTCTAGGTAAAAGGTGAAATATTCTGCACAGTCACCCAATTAGCAGCCATTGTTGTAGGAATGATGTGTCATGTGTGACTCATTCAACAGGTGCTTAGAGTTAGGTTGGGTGTGGTGAATAACGAGATTGACCTATAATGTGATTGGTCAGTTTGACTATATAAGCAGAGATATTCTGTATTTCATTTATTCCCATTTTACCTCGTGAAAGCTGTATCGTTGATGGTGTATCATTTGTTACTTGTGGAAGTGATGTGTAAATACGTATGTATATAAAGTAAATAGGATATTTGATATAACTTCTGTTTGGAGTCTATTTACTGCATAGTACTTGGATCACTGGTGCCTAGGAGAGAGGCAGGCCGCTCCATCTCCGCGCGCTCCCTCTGACAGATGAAAAAAAAATTGCTGGCCAGGAAGTGACCTGACCACACAGAGGACTCACTTGTGTCTTCCATCTTCTGATCGCCCAGCAACCTCTACAAAACAAAAATGAGTTCCAGTGTGTCTTCATATGTGTAGGGCAACCCTGAAACTACTTGAGACAGGCCTAGGGTTACCAGGTATCTGAACTGGCAAAGAAGAACACAGACAATTGGAAAGGAGGACAAATGGGGGGAAAGGAGGACACACTCACTGTTTAACTTTCTTGGCATCCACAACAAAAAATTAAGTGAAAAAATGCAAAAAATGTATTTAAGCCTACATGTATATGAAATCATTTTTTCTAGCATTAGAAAGACTGGGTTTTCAATCGCAAAATTTTTCCAACAAACCTTTATTTTCAAGAACATATACTAGCAATAATATAGAATCAACAATGATGCACTTTTCAAATTTCACCATAGAAACATGTGACAAGTCTTGGACCTACAGACTACAGTGATAATAGATTAGGAGGGGCTGGATTGAGGCCAATTGCTGGAATCAGGAAATATATTATATAATGTAAATCTAGGCTGTTGAATCTGTGGATGGATGAGAGAAAGAAACAAGCAGACAATTTACAAGGTTAAATACACAAAAGTTTGAATGACTACTGTCGATGAAGGTTCTCAGTCATCCAGGTGGAACAGTCTGTGGCTTCCACATCCAAAATTCAGAAGAATTTGTTTCCAAAGCAAAGATCCTGAAACTGGATACAGATGAAACTATGGTCTCCTTCGATGTGTCCTCCCTTTTCACCAGCATCCCCACCACTCATGCTCTATCCGCTGTCAGGAAGAGACTAGAAGAGGACGGCACCCTTGAAAGGAGAAACCATCTCAACCCAAACCAGATCTGCCATCTTCTGGACCTGTGTCTTATCACCACTTATTTCTCATACAGAGGTGACTTTTACAGACAAAAACACGGCTGTGCCATGGGTTCTCCTGTGTCACCCATTGTGGCCAATTTATACATGGAAGAAGTGGAGAAGAAAGCACTCAACACTTTCCAGGGAACGGTGCCCACCCACTGGTTTAGGTATGTGGATGACACCTGGGTCAAAATCAAGGCCCAGGAAGTACAGGCCTTCACGGACCATATAAACACTATAGATGCCAACATTAGGTTCACCAGAGAAGACACCAATGACAACAGACTGGCATTCCTAGACTGTGAAGTCCTCATTGGGACCGGTGGCAAGCTAGAAATAGGGATCTACAGGAAACCCACACACACAGATCAATACCTGATGTTTGAATCCCACCATCCACTGCAGCACAAACTAGGAGTCATCAGGACATTATCACACAGAGCAGAAACCATCCCCAACTCCATGGATTCCAAAAAGAATGAAAAACAGCACCTGAGATCAGCTCTGAAGGCCTGTGGATATCCAAATTGGGCCTTCACTAAATCTAAGTCTACCAGACCTAAAACAGCGACAGATAGGGCTGAGACTCAGAGTAAATGGAAGAACCTGGTCATTCCTTACATGGCTGGCGTGTCTGAAAAGATAAAACGGATATTTGGCAAACGCCACATACCTGTATATTTCAAACCCACCAACACACTGAGACAGAGGCTTGTACACCCCAAAGATCAAACTCCAAAACACAAGGAAAGCAATGTAGTGTATGCAATCCAGTGCAGTGAGGAGTGCTCTGAACTCTACATTGGAGAAACCAAACAACCTTTGTACAGGAGGATGAAACAACACAGGAGAAGTAACACCACAGGACCAGAGTCAGCAGTTTATCTTCATCTAAAGGAAAAAGGACACTCATTTGAGGACATTAATGTTCACATTTTAGACAGAGAAGATAGGTGGTTTGAGAGAGGGGTCAAGGAATCCATTTATGCCAACTTGGAAAATCCTTCCTTGAATAGAGGTGGGGGCCTCAGGCACAACCTTTCCCCTATCTTCCTTCCTGCTTTGTCTTCTGTGCCTAGGAAGATTAAGACCATTTCGCAAGCTCAACAGCAGCAGGGTAATCTTAACGATCCTCCTTTAGATGATAAAGGGACTTAGAAATAAACATCTCAAAATAACCATGACCTAGCCCCAGGTGCAAGGTCACACAGCCACCCTAGAAACATATTTAAGGATTCCCTTACTAACTTTACTCAGACTGAAGAAGCTCCTTGGATAAGGAGTGAAACGTTTCTACTGAGAAAATAGAAATCCAGTTGACATGATTCAAGCCACAGACTTTGAATGACTACTGTCATTCGGTCCAGAAACAAACACTAAAAAAACTGGATATTATTTGATTTTAAGGCTATGCCTGTTGGATGGAGGTTTTGTTGTTCAGTCGTTTAGTCATGTCCGACTCTTTGTGACCTCATGGACCATAGCATGCCAGGGCTTCCTGTCTTCCACTGTCTCCCGGAGTTTACTCAAATTCATGTTTGTTACATCAGTGATGCTATCTAACCATTTCATCCTCTGCCGTCCCCTTCTCCTTTTGCCTTCAGTCTTTCCCAGCATCAGGGTCTTTTCCAGTGACTCCTCTCTTCGCATTAGGTGGCCAAAATATTTGAGCTTCAGCTTCACTATCTGTCCTTCCAATGAGCAGTCAGGGTTGATTTCCTCTAGGACTGACTGATTTCACCTCCTTGCAGTCCAAGGGACTCTTAAGAGTCTTCTCCAGCACCACAGTTCGAAAGCATCAATTCTTCGTTGCTCAGCCTTCCTTATGGTCCAACTCTCACAGCCATACATTACTACTTGAAAAACCATAGCTTAACTATACGGACTTTTGTCGGCAAGATGGATGGAGGACATGAGGACAAAAAGGAGGACATGTCCTCCTTTTGACAGATGTCTGGTAACCCTAAACAGGCCCAAGGTTGCCATGAAGGCCATGAAATCCTGACCTTTGCCAGACCCCACCCCAAAGCATGGACATTCATGTTTCCCCCCCAAATAGAAAGTCCCTTGGCAGTTAAAAACTAAACCCAAAAACTAAGAGTCAAGAATGGAAGACCACTAGGAAATCCCAAGGTTGTAGAGTAATCAGGGGGGAGTTAGGAGGAAAAATATCCTGGAAGAAAACAGTGGCAAGCCACCACCATATTGTTGCCAAGAAAATGACATGGATGTGTCCATATAATTGCTAGGAGTTTGACTAAGGACTTTACTTTTACCTTTTTCTTGTTTTAAATTTATGAAATTTCAGATCCAGTTTGATGTAGTGGTTAAAGGCACTAGGCTAGAAATTGGAGATTGTGTTCTAGTCCTGCCTGGGGAACCCAGAGCTGGGTGACTTTGGACCAATCACTCTCTCTCAGCCCTAGAAGGCCATAGCAAACGACTTCTGAAATCTTGCCAAGAAAACTGCATGGACTTGTCCAAGCAGTCACCAGAACTCTAGACTGACTCGAAGGCACACCCACATACCCACCCACATACCCACACCCACGTGAGTCTGTAACTTAGTACAAATGGAGGAATGTAATCTTGGTAGCTACGGAAGTTCATCTTTATAGATCCTTGCCTCAGAACAGCACCAGTTAACTAAGATAAATAGAATATAATGATAGAAAGCAGAATAGTTGCCACATATAAGTCCTGATCACAAAGCATGTCTTTGAGAAGAGTTCACTTTCCAGTAAATTCTTCACTTTTTAAAGAAGGATAATCATTTCACAGGTGGGCAATGACTTGTTTTCTGTTTGAGAGAATTTGAAATACTCTTAACCTCTATAGCACGAGGAACACAATAATGGTGCTATTTATAAAGGCGTCTGGTGGCTCAGCAGGTAAGACGCCAGGCTTGACGATCGGAAGATCACAAGTTCGGAGGTTCGAATCCCTAGCCCTGCGTGCGGAGTGAGCTCCCGCACTAGCTCCAGCTCTTGCCAACCTAGCAATTCGAAAGCATGCAAATGTAAGTAGATTAATAGGTACCACTTCGGTGGGTAGGTAACAGCGTTCCGCGCGCGTCATGTGGCCACATGACGGTGGAAGCGTCTTCGGACAGCGCTGGCTCTTTGGCTAAGAAACGGAGATGAGCACCGGCCCCTAGAGTCGGACACGACTGCACAAATGTGCGGGGGGAACCTTTACCTTACCTCATGGAACATGTCCTTGAATCAAGTAGTTGGTTTATTTTTTAGGCTTTTGAGATTGCTGCCTGTAATTTGCACTAACCAGAAAAGCTTGCTTCCTAATCCTGCATATGCAAAAATCATAGACTTTTTTTAAAAAGACTCATAATTCCATTGTCTGGAGAGGAGAAGGATATTATAACAGTTGCTCATGTAAAGCAAACAATAAAAACTGAATGATTTTAACCTTGTTGCGATTGACTTGCAGCATCTCCAGCTCACAGAAAGAACATATTAATTCAGATCTTTTTTATGTGGAAAAAAATAAGGCAAAAATATTTTTTAAAATATTTTATTGCCTTCAGTGATAATTCAGATATGTTTTAAAATGTTTTTACATCTTCCAGTGGTAATTCAAACACATCACTCAATTATTCACACAGCAGTGAATAGTAGGGAAAAGGAGTGGCCATAATAACTGCTCTGCAGTGTAGTTCAATATATCAATGTTGTGTATTATAATTGGGTTGAATAGTTCACTGCAAATGTATCTTTGGGAAAAGTGGGGAAAATTTCTGCCCATGATCCTTTCCTTCTTCTCCCATTTCTTCCTCACTCAAGCTTTAAGTATACAGTAATCAGTTCAAGGATTGGAAAGATGAAGTACTTCAGGTTTTGAGATCTGATTAGTGGTGGAACCCTATCTGTATTAAATGCACCTTGCCAAAGAATCAGTGACAAATCCAACCTGACTTCCAATAAGACAAGGACTATTATTTCATTGCAGGTTCATGAAATTTTCCCAGTCAAGACCATTTTTAAAAATGGAAGAATTGTATAAATTCTTAAGAAGCTCCTTTAATTTTAAACAAACTCTTGTATTAAACACAATTGGTTCTCTAAAAAGCAATAGAAAAGTATGGGAAAAGGAGATCTGAACTAAGTCAACTTGTAACTGTGGTTTCAAATTTATCTCAATCTATCAAATCATCAACAATTTGCTATACAAATATTTCAAAGAGGGTGACTTTTTGTGTGTGTGTGCCTTCATTTCAGTCTTGACTCCTGGCGACTGCCCAGACAAGTCCCTGCAGTTTTCTTGGCAAGGTTTTTCAGAAGTGGTTTGCTATTGCCTTCTTCTTAGAGCAGAGAGAGAGTGACTGGCCCAAAGTCACCCAGCTGGCTTTGTGCCTTAGGTGGGACTAGAACTCACAGTCTCCTGGTTTCCAGCCTGAAAACCAGTCTCCAAATTGTCTCTGTTAGAGGATGACTACACTTCTTTAAAAAGTACATTACAACAACCAAAGTCTTTCTACATTTTCTTGGAGGGGTTTGTAATCAGATTGACACATATTACCATCTCTGGTGGAAATCAGAAACATTACACAACTTTTCAGGCTGCAAGTTGCCATTCTGGAGGAATGCCGATCAGGTAAGAGCCACCGGGAGGCTGGGACGTCACCATTTCCAAGCCGTGCTGCAGCCTTTAAGAGACACTAAGTCGAGCCACCCCATTTCTAAATTACCCATTTTATATATTTTTTAAGTTTATGTACCGCACGAGAGGCTTTCTACAGAAAGGAGAAGCAAAATCTCTTGGTGCCTATCGTTATTTCTGGATTATTTTTTTAATTTTTTTTTAAGCTTTGGCTTGTTTTCCCATTTAAATACTAAGGAGGACTGAGAATAAATAATTACCTCCCTGCTATTATTTTTGCATGGAATTTGAAGGATTTAATATTTTCCTACGCATTGAATTTGCTGTTTTGAATCTTCAGCTTTCTGTTCACTTTCCCTGGGAACTGCTTGTTAGCATACTTTCTCTTGTGTCAACAACTTTCAGAGATTTTCCATTAATTCATTAACTCCTACATTCACCAGTCAAGTATCTAGGGGGCCCCATAATCTACTGCCTGAAACATGGAGGATTTCAAGAAGATTTTCTCAGAGTTCCATTGTGAGCTTAAACAGATTTTTTCCGATTTCTGTCAAGCTATTTTGCAAGATACTTGGGACATTATGGAAAATATTAGTTTTAAAATGTGTCATCTGGATGAGGACGTTGTGGAAGAAGTTGAAGATTTTAATAAAGATAGAGATGTTTCTACTGACAGCGAGATTGAAGCCTTTGCTGAAACCCCAGGCAACAATTACATTTTGGTGTTGAAGGGGTTAAAGGGACACTCTTAGTTGCAAATTACAAATGGAGTTGTTTTTCTGATGGAATGTTGTGGGGAAGAAGTGGATCTGTTCTGTGGGAGGTTTTTTGCTGAGAAGTCTGAGTTTCTAAGGGGGGCAGGTGGGCTCTTTGATTTCTGTATGAAAAATGTGTTGTGTGTAATATGGGGATATGTAAATGCTTTAGTATATTTTGAAGTCGGGTAAAGATTTAAGAATATTTGGATTGATATTAAGGCTTGTATGATTCCATATTTCTTTAATGATTTGGATTAAGATTTACTGGATTGCTTTTAAGATTTGTTTGATTTTTAAGATTTATAAGGTATAATAACAATTGTTTGGTTTTAGGGTTAATAGGGTTAAGATTGTTATAGTATTATTAACTATAAAAGTAGACAATTTATATGTTTTAACAATTTGATTTTTATTGTAGTGGACAGAAAGGTATAGAATAGTGGTAGGAAGGAAACAATTGAATGAATGTTGTTTTTTTGGGGGGGAAGTTGATTTGGAGGTTTAAATATATATATTCTTTTTTCCTTTAATATAAGGGGAAGGAGCAATTGTAGTTAGTGATTTTTATAATGGAATGATTTATGGAAATGTGATCTTGGTTTGATATAGAGCAAGGGATTGATTATGGAAATTGCTGTATATTCTTGTTAAAAGTCGGAATTCACCTCTTTATGTAATCTTGAAAATTCTTTTTTCTTGTGTTTTACACTCTTTTAGTTTTTTCTTTTCTTTTTGTAGTTTTTTTTACTTTTTTGTAGTTTTTATCTTTGTTTCAAACTTAATAAAATTCTTATTAAAAAAAAGAAACAGTACACAACTTTTGGCAATTAATTCTAATGCAATATAATTAGAATATAAGAAATGATGCAGTACAAGACATTAGTTAATTCATTTTTTGGAAGTTCACCACCAGATCTATTATAGAAAACACATTGGAAAACTAATACACAACTTTTTTTGAATAAATGGTATTTAAAACTCTGGGAAATAGCATTGCCTTCAACATTAATAGGGCAGTAAAAAAAAAAGAATTGAATCCTTTGGATATGCAATGCTGTATTCACATTATTTAGTCTCCATTTAGTCACATTTAGTCTCCATTTCTTAATTATATTAATGGAATAAATCCTTATAGATTACCCCTTCTAAAGAAGTGTCTTTTTGCACAGAACTATTGAATATGGATGTTTAAAATTATGCCATTCTATTCCAGGTTACAAATGTGTGTATGTGTAAAACAAGTGTGGTTTTTAATGTTTCCCCATTTTTTGTTTCATATTTTGTTTCTCTTCTTTATATGCTTTATTTTGTCTTCAAAGTTTTGTTGATATACTGTTTAATGGGCGTGGGGGAAAAGAAAACAAAGCCTTTTGCTTCCCCCACCCTTTTCTCTTCAATTCTACAATATATATATGAATATGTCAAGAGCCCAACACACAGCTACAATACAAGACATTTAAAATGCATTCCAGGACTTGTTCTGTTTAGCTCCCTCTTTGAAGTGAGGGTATGCAGGAAAAACAGAATATGAATGTCTGTCATGTGCCACAGTCTGAACATGATGAACAGGACATTACTGAAGGAAGACCTGTTCTGAAGTGATGAAAGGGAAGTGGCAGAGAGAAATCTGTAGAAGACCTAAAATAGCCTATTTTGATCTGGGCGTCTGCCAGGTCAATGTCGGAGCTCAGTACTGGTATATGAATTGTAACAATCCAGACAATGCGCAAAGTGCACTTCAGTTAAGCCTGAGTCACTACATCTTTTCCACACATGTAGGATTAGAAGGTTTTTTGCTGTTCAGAGAAGCCAAATTATAGGCAATTTCAAAACCCTTTGAAATGAGATTTTCACATAAAAAAGAAATCAGCCACTGGTTGCATTCCTGTAACACCTAAAAAAAGAGAGAAGACAGAAAGTGGCAGTCCTCGGTTTCTGAAGGAAATTGGAAATTTGTTATAAGTGGGTAATTACATGAGAAATCCAGTTGGTGGCAGCAACAGAAACAGTTCTTTTTTCCCTCCCCTCTCCCCCTCCTCCCCTTTTCTTTTTGAAAGGGTTCAGCCTTGTCCATAAACTGAAGCTGAAAAAGTAGCAGTTGGGGTGAAAGAGGTGCCTTTTGTGGGAAGGCACAAATAAGATTTGTATAGATAGGGATAGTTCTTTCTTAGTAAAGGTAAAAGTTCCCCCACACAGTCGTGTCTGACTCTAGAGGCCGGTGCTCATCTCTGTTTGTTAGCCGAAGAGACAGCGTTGTCCGAAGACACTTCCGTGGTCATGTGGCCAGCATGACACATGCGGAATGCTGTTACCTGCCCACCGAAGTGGTACCTATTCATCTACTTGCATTTGCATGCTTTCAAATTGCTAGGTTGGCAAGAGCTGGGGTGAGTGCAGGAGCTCACTCCGTCATGTGGGGCTAGAGATCCGAACCTCTGAACTTGCGATCTTCCAATTGACAAGCCTGGCGTCTTACCTGCTGAGCCATCGTTCCTTACCCCCACCCCCAATAAATAATTAGGCACTTTGCTGGTAAATCAACAGGGATGGCACAATCATTCTAGTCAGAATGGAAAATGTTTTTGCTCCCTCTCTTCAATTAGTATCTTGAGTCTAGCAAGGCCTTCTACCTGAGGTTATAGGACATGTTCATAGGGTTTAATTGCTAATGGTACAGTTGTCAGTCAATGTAGCATGAATTAAAGATACCACAAAGCAAACTGTTAATGGCTCCTTCCCCAGGTGTTTAAAATGTGCAAAATCTGTTCTTTTTTGGAAGCAGTTGCTTGGGTGTTTTTCCCTCTTTGTCTTTCTACTTGAATATCCCATCCACCGAAGCATGTCAAAACAATATTTTTCTGAATAAATTACTTGCTGAATCAGGTTATTTTAAAACAAACAAAGGAGGTGAAATCCAATAAGTCAGCCTGGCCCTTTTATAGACCAGTGCAAAAATGATGTGATCCATATTCACCTGCATAACTGTATGCATACTCAGAAATGTAGGACAACGTCATTTTAATAAAAAAGGTACTCCTTATGCTAAGGGAGGAATGAAGACAGGACAACTAATAAACTAAATGCCAGGAGAAGGAACTTTAATTCTTACCTAACAGAAAAAATATTCCCTGCCTTCGCTGGAGCTGGTGGAAGATAGATGGTGCAATTGCTACTCAATTGTTGTGTTCGGTGCAGATATCAACACACCAGTTGTGAGGCATGGAAACTGCATTTTTCCTAGCATTCAAACTGCAGTATTTTGTCTCTAAGCTCTATACATACAGCAGCAGAATGACACTGTACTTCAGAAGAAGAATCCTGAAATGGTACATGATGTAGATACCATCATTTCAGCCTAAGGAGGAGAATTCTATTTTTAGTGTTTCCCAGAATCAAAAGATCAGCATATCAGGATATGGACTCAGTCTTTCCCTGATGTATGTCCTCCCGAGATACTTAGGGATGTAATCCAAAATGGCAGCATTGTACACTTGCAGTCTGAGGCAAATTAACTCATTTTACCACCTCAGCTTTTGTCTTCTTATTGTATGGCGTATGTAGATCTGTCTTTTGGAAAAACAGGTGGTTGGGGTAGAGGGGTTGGTTAATGAATGTTTCCACAGAAATGGTAAATGCTGATTGGGATATAACTGCCCAAATGTCACATGAGAACATTATCTAGAATTTTGGAAAGCAGTAATGAATGACAAACCATGCAACTTTACTCTTTGAATAGTTTGCATGATTTTAAAAAGGGATTTTCATTTTGTGATTTTGAAAAATGTAACACAGACTCAGTGCTCCTGTGCAACTGAGCTGAAATGAAATGAAATGAGAGCTAGTTTGATGTAGTGGTTAAGGTACTGGACTAGAAGCCATGAGACTGTGAGTTCTAGTCCTCCCTTAGACATGAAAACTAGCTGCATGACTTTTGGCCAGTCACTCTCTCTCAGCCCAACCCACCTGTTGGCCAAGAAGGCCCGTGACTTGGTGTAATGTCACCCAATTACCACATTGAGGCAGGAAGGTCCTTTGTTCTCTTTTATTTCTGTGCATAGCAACAAGAGAGGCCTCCTGCTCAAGTGCAAGAGCCCCAAGCAAAGGCAAACAGCAACTTTTATGCATATCATTCAGGAAACGGTTAACCATACCCACATGGGCAGTAGCTAATCACGCATCCTTCACAGGCAAGCCTATAGCTAAATATTGGTATCACGAGCTGTCCACGTTCCTCTTAGGTAATCTCTGACGTTTCACCTTCATTTGCATTCTAGCCCCCACCGTGGTGGGTGTGCGTTTTACTATGATAATGAGCCTTTAGGTTACAGCTAGGTCAATTGGTGGTCTCGTAACTAGGGTAACCAGTGGTTTCTGAATACCTAGAAACCCATGTCCCTGTTTTCCAAGTATAGCAGGCCTTCTACCCAAACACCTTACCAAGTCTTCCTGCTGTCAGTCACGTGCTCAACCTACATCCCCTTGAAATTTAACCACATGCATCTATTATTACCTTGTTAGCAAGCTACCGTTTATAGCAAATGAGTACTAAAAGTTAATTTTGTATTAAAACAATTAGCCTTCTTAATGTGTTGATTTTCCCTATGAGTTTATGAGGCCCTCACAACTCTCAAGAGTTGTTGTAGGGAAAATAGGACTTGAATTGTACAAAATATAGGTGGGGTATAAATCTAATGGGCATATTTAGCTACTTCTTTAAACCTACCTTTCTACCAGAATTATGGGAAACTTTACAATGCATTGTATCTCCATCTATCCTTTAAGTATGTACCTGCCATTTCATAGTCATTTCTTTTCTCCCCATTTGCTATTTTTCTCTTAAAACTGCATTTTGTCCTTCTGCAAAGCTGCTGTACATAATCTTCTAAAGCAGAGGAACTTGTAGATCCTCCTCTTGCAACAAGTTTATATTTTTATCTACACTTTATAGATGGAGGCATTCCTAAGTCTCCAATATGGTACCCATAAGTGATATCCAGCAACAGACACAATCTTGGTATTCACCAAAATACCTGCTCTATATATTGTTTAAAATTATTTTAAATTTTGAAAATGAATGAGAAGCTAGCATGTTGCAGAATGCCAGCCACAAGTGTAGCCTGTATTCCCAACAATGCCTCTGGGCTTCACATACTGTACACCTTGGAGGCATTCCTAGAACACAAATGGTAGATCACTGCAGCCCAGTGCTGGCTTTAACTTTTGGTAAATGTACCAAACCATCAGAGCAACCATTTTGGGAAAGTGCCCATGTTGTTAAAAATCCAAGTGTGGCCTTTGGCCCCCAAAAGTTGGGGACCATAACTGTTACTGGCACTGCCTTGGTGTACTTAACAAGTTTTTTTTAATGTACTAACCAAAATAAGATAAAACACTGACAAGGCACTGCATCTTCATCCACTGAGTTATAAGAACCATCACTGGACCCTACTGTACTGGACAATTTTCATCCTGTCTCCCACCTTCCCTTTCTGGGGAAGGTGGTTGAGAAAGTGATGGCGTTGCAACTCCAGAGGATCCTAGATGACACGGATTATCTGGACCCCTTCTAGTCAGGTTTCAGGCCAGGATATGGGGTGGAAACTGCATTGGTCATGCTTACGGATGATCTCTGGTGAGAGCAGAATGGAGGAAGTGCATCCATCCTGGCTCTTCTCGACCTCTCAGCGGTGTTCAATACCATCAACCATGGTATCCATTTGGGACAGCTCAGGGACTTAGGGGTGGGCGGCGTAGTTCTGCACTGGTTCACCTCCTTCCTCCAAGATCGGTCCCAATCGGTAGTAATAGGAGATGAGAGATCTGACCCTCGCCCCCTCCTTTGTGGGCTGCCGCAGGGTTCGGTTCTCTCCCCTCTCCTATTTAATATCTACATGAAACCAATGGGTGAGATCATCCGTCACCACGGAATGAGGTATCATCAATATGCAGATGATAGTCAATTATATATCTCCATCCCGGGTGAGGTAAGTGATGCAGTGGCTGCCCTTTCTCAGTGCCTGGGGGCTGTGGGGTTCTGGCTGGGGAACAACAGGCTTCGACTGAACCCTGGTAAGACAGAGTGGCTGTGGATTGATGGCTCCTCTGGGTCCAGGAAGTTATCATCTTTAGTTCTGGATGGGGTTGCACTACCCCATTCAGACCCAGTATGGAATCTTGGGGTTCTTCTGGACTCACGGCTCCTGCTCAAAGAGCAGGTGGCAGCTGTGGCTAGAAGGGCCTTTGCGCAACTTCACGTTGTGTGCCAGTTACGCCCTTTCCTGGATCAGGATGCACTCCATACAGTCACTCACGCCCTGGTCATCTCCCATATAGACTATTGCAATGCACTCTACATGGGGCTACCCTTGAGGAGTATCCGGAAGCTTCAACTGGTCCAGAATGCAGCTGCGCATGCAGTTATTGGTGCCCCAAGATCGGCACATGTGACACCTCTGCTGCGCCGGCTGCACTGGGTACCAGTGTGCTTCCGGGTCCAATTCAAGGTGTTGGTTATCACCTTTAAAGCCCTACATGGCATGGGACCAGGCTACCTGAGGGAGCGTCTCACCCTCATAACATCGAACCGTCCTACTCAGTTATGCAGAGAGGGCATGCTGCAGACCCCGTCAGCAAGGGAATTTCACCTGGCGGGGTCTAGAAGGTGGGCCTTCTCTGTGGTGGTGCCTGCCCTTTGGAACATTCTACCCCTGGAAGTGAGGCAGGCCCCATCGCTCCCGGCCTTCAGGAAGAACTTGAAGACCTGGTTCTGCCACCTCGCCTGGGAAGGGAGGGGTAACAGCAACTCTTGGGGATGGCTGGTGCCATAGAGCCCTTTTAAACACAAGTTTGTCGCTTCTTGGATTTTATATCTAATTTAATTACTTATATTTATGATATGTTATTTTAATTGTTTGTTTTTTGTAAACCGCCCAGAGTCCCCTTTGGGGTAGATGGGGCAGTGATATAAATCAAATTATAAATTATAAATTATTATAAATTATAAATTAATTATAAATTATTATAAATTATAAATAATTATAAATTATTATAAATTATAAATTATAAATAATTATAAATTATAAATTATAAATTATAAATTATAAATTATAAATTATAAATTATAAATTATAAATTATAAATTATAAATTATAAATTATAAATTATAAATTATAAATTATAAATTATAAATTAATAAATAATATAGATGTAGAGTGTAAGGGAGATGACCTTGAGAAAAATACGCAAGAAACATTACCTAGGCAAAGAGGACTGAAACCTTTAAATCCTGAGAAGCAAGATAATATTCAGAAGCAGCTCAGGCAAATGCCTCCCTGATATAAGGAGGGGAGGGATAGCAGAATCAGACTTGCAAGTTTCTGTTATTATAGCCCATCTCAATAAAATATAATGCTAGTCTTCCTCTGGAATTGATTTTCTGGTCTGGTCTACCAAGTAGGGCTGACATCAGTTCATGTGGTTTTTTGGTTTAGCATTTTGTATGAACACACCCATTATGACTAGGCCATTATAATTCTTCCCCTGTAGATTAGGTCACTCTGATATGTTCAACATACTACTGATAGGAAACCTGGAACTATTCCTAGCAATGGCAAAGTATAAAGGATTTTTTTTTACTGTCAAGATCCCTCCTTTCACCTAATCTCATGCTATAATCTTCTCTGTGGAACCTTTTCACTGCTTTTCTCAGATCCCAATGCAGGATGTTCTTGGGGGTGGGGGGAGGAACTTTCTGAAATTGGAAAAAT
The DNA here is from genome assembly GCA_023362775.1 of Charina bottae. Taxonomy (NCBI): domain Eukaryota; kingdom Metazoa; phylum Chordata; class Lepidosauria; order Squamata; family Charinaidae; genus Charina; species Charina bottae. Next base: position 169,810,285 of record JALMGJ010000001.1, on the reverse strand, counting down.
CCTAAACTGAAACATTGTTTATTTTATTAATTTCAAATATATTCAGTCTGCCTTTAAACCCATCAATTTCATGCTATAGATGCAATAGAAGGAAAGATGGTTCATGTGAGCCTTAATATGCATGACTAAATTCTCAATTAAGACTTATATTCTAGTTCACAAGTTTCTGTGGCTGCACTCTATAATTACAAGTAGAATCTACCAGTCATGTCAACCTAAAGTACTGGATTTGAGCTGATCCACAATTTTATTCAGCTCCAATCTGAAGATTCAAGATGAGCATTAGGTTTTCTTAAAATTATTTATGAGAGTCTTTGTTCATAATGTTATATGTGAGCAAGTCACTTTCTCTCAGCCTAGCCAACCTCATAAGATTGTGGTTGCAGAGACAAAAATAGAGGTGATTCCCATGTAAAAAAATCCAGCATTTAACTCTAGCAAATAAATAAATAAAATTGAGTATACTGTAAAACATTTTGTATTTCCACATTTCAGCTGAAAGCAAAGCAACTGATTATGTCAGCACAACTTAGCAAAAGCAACATATTATGACAAGTTAATACCAATAGAAGTGGAAAAGCTAATTATGAATAAATTTTGTTCTTTACTGTGATAAACTGAGCATATTGGTAGAACTAAACAGTTTTCTGAGAATACACTGATAAACCCACTTATATTCTGCCACATTGCTTTCACACTAGACAGTTAACGTGGGAGTTTCCATATGACTTCATCAAATGGTAATTATCATCCTGTATTTTACTTTGGTTCTTTTCATTTTTCTTAGAACACAGAAAGTGTGAGTAGTTTAAGAAATACAGTATCAGCTTCAGAGGCAGAACTACTCTTCGGTCTTTTTTAAATGCTAGGATTTTAACCCTCTAGAAAAGTGTAATTGCCACACTCAGTACGCATGCATTATAATCCATGCAGTAGACACCATTTTATGAAGCATTTTTTAAAAAATGTGTCTTCATTAGTGCTAAAATGGCACTAATTTTTTGCTGATTTTTGCTAATGGAAAATTAGCAACTGGTAAAATTAGGCCTTGCAGCATGCAGTCAGGAGCTTCCAATAACAGGGAAGGGAAGGGAAGGGAAACTAATACAAGGAACATAGAAATTGATTCCACTTATAATATTGACTGATTGATTATGTGCCATCAAGTTGTTGTAGCCATACATTTTTTATCCTTTACTCAAGGTGATACAAACTCGGAAACACTATATTATTCTCAGCAATAAGTAAGCTAACTAACTAAATACTTCAAATTTCTCCTAAATAGTGAGCCTACATTTACTGGACTACATCAAGCAATTCATGCATTTCCCTGCTAAAATAGTATCATCTCAAAAATAATCTACAAATTAAAAAAAAAATCTAAAAAAAAGGACACTGGGTTTGCATACTTCCTTTTTAGGAAATTGCTTGTTAATGGTTTTTTGGATGGTAGGAACCTTCAGAAGGGCAAGTTTCATTACACCGGGTAAGTTTCCTTCTATTCTTGACAAAAGAAGTTTCATGCAAGTTTAAGGACTTTATTTTTTTTTTAATTTCTGAATAAATAGCAAAAGAATGACTAGAACATTGATTTTGCAAAGTTATAAATGGATTAAGGGGCCAGATGGACTTGAAATAAGATTTTGAAATTAATTACAAGAATACTTCCAGTGGGTTGTTTAAAATTTTGCAAAAAAATATATGTGAAGATTCTTAAACTAACTGTAAGAAACCTTCCCGTGGGAAAGTGTTATTGATTATGTGGAAAAAAACATGATAAGAGGGGACTTTGAAGGTTGACTAGAGGGAACCAGAAAGAACTAAAGATTATAATTAAAAGGGAAGAGACCTATTAATACAGAATGGAACAATATTATTTGACTGTGGAAAAATTCAAGGATATTTGGGAACCATGCACTCAGAAATTACTCTTAAAATTGTCTGCTATTATGAAAGTGGATTCAAAATAAGTTCTGGAAGAGGAGAAGATTTTACTGGATAAAAGAGACTGAGGCTGATTTGAATGTGGATCTGAAAATGGATTTTAAAATGTCACGCTACAAGAATTATATGGAAAATGATGTTACACTGGATTTACAAATGAAACTGGCTGATATCTTAATAATTAAAGGGGACATACAAATAATAAATCAGAAAAGTGACTTGGATAGCTTTCTAATCTTAGATTTACAAAAGACATGTTAAACTTGTGAACGAGTTTCTGAGAGGAGACAAAGAGAAAACGATAAAAAACCAACTAGTGGGACACTATTTGAAGGGAATGTAATGATCGCTGGCTATACTTCCAAATAAAGCAACTTCACTCAGTTTCTTTGCATAAAAGGTAAGTTATTTATTAGTATAATGCTACAGGACCACAGAGAAAGCTGGAACTGGAGAAAAAGGCACAAAGCCTCTAATTAAAACATTATTTTCATTAGCACTCATTCTCCCCCCCCCACACACACACACCTGGCACAGGCAATTACAGTTGACCTTGGTTCTCAGCGTCTTCTGCTCACTGTCTGGAATGCTTCCCCACCAATTCCATAAACAATATTGACACGCGTCTAGCTGGTACCACCAGCAGGAAACTGCTGCGAGTGGGAACCGGTGAGCTGTAGATTCAAATGGCAAGCTGGATACTCTGGCAGGAAGCAGCAAGCAAATGCACTAAATTCATTGGGTTTCACGATCCTGACAGGGATTAAAGATCAAGATTCTTAAAAGTAAACAGAAGGAATATAAAGTGGGTTTATTTGTTCAAGGTTAAAATATATATGTTGCTGTTTCTGGTAGCTCTTAATGGATTTTTCTTGACTAGGTCCAAATGACAAGGCTTTAAAGATTTGTTTATAGATAAGAGATAAGATATGGAAAGAATGTTTTTTGTTGTACTTTTAGAGAAAGTGATAAGTTACTGTGTTAAAAGTAAAGGAAAAGAATATGAAAATGATTTATTTGATTAAGGTTAAAATATATATGTTGTTATTTCTGGTAACTCTTAATGGACTTTTGCTGATTAGGTCTGAATAATGAGGCTGTATAATTTGTTTATACTGTAGATAAGAGATGAGATATGGGAAGAAGAGATCTTTTGTGGTAGTATCAGAGAAGGTGATAAGTTACTGAAATTGTTTGTACTTGTCATGATGAAGGGGGAAGTCAGTTCTTTATATATCTTTTTTCTTTATTTTTTCTTTTCCTCTGCACTGTTTTTTCTTTTCATATTTTTTTAGTTTGTATTAGTTCTTCATCTTTGTATTTTTAAACTTTAATAAAAATATAAAAAATAATCTACAAATTGTATACTTATAAGTAGTTAAGATTATAACCAATTATGGACTCCAAGCCTGGCTGGCAGCTCAACAAGTCAGAGTTTCTCAGAGCTCTGAGACCTGGCTGACTTTCTACCTTGTTTGCAGGGTCTACAGAATTTGTAGACCACTGAAACTTCCCCCTGGAGAGGGGGGAACCAGAAGATTGCTCACAGAGCCATTGGAATTGCCCACTCCTGTTTTTCTTTGTTGTTTCCACCGCGGAGAAGAATGGGGGTGAATGCAGTGGAATGGCCGAAGGAGGATCCTAGCTCTGCAGGGAACGTAAGTCTCTTTGGGAGACACAAGAGCTACAGCCAGCTTTTAGATCACTTTATATTAGTTCTCTTTTTTAGATTAGAACATTTTTATTATCTAAAATTTATCTTTGGACTTCGCTTAAAATGTTGGCTAATTTTGTGTATTCTTTGCTATAATTAATTTTGGTGGAAGTTTGATAGATTTTATTTTGGCAACATAGTGAACAAGTTTGTATCTTTTTTGCCTTTCATTTGTATCAGAGAAATTGGGACTTAAGAGACTTTGTTGTTATTTTTCACTTGACAAACTAACTGATTTTTGAGAAATTGTTTGCTTGGGTCAAGCAGCTTGCAGCCGAAAGGATAAAGAAGAATAAAGAATAAAGTATAGAGAATGTGTGCCTCTTTTCCTTATTATTTTTTTACTTTTTTTTAGAACGGACTTTCTTTCACTTGGAATCTATTTTCATCTTTCCTTTTACAAACTTTTTCATCTTTTTTTACAAAATTTTACAAAATTTTTCATCTTTTATTTTAAAAGCTTTTTTCATTTAAAGAAACAGACACCATTGATAACAATAGAACACCTGTTCCCTGCTCCCTGGGAAAATTTTTGTTTTGACTACGGCAGCTGATTACGGCTTGAAAGGGGGGTGTAGGTGGGAATGGCATTTCTTACAGCACTTCAGGATTTTAAGAAAGAAATCAGCAAAGCTTTTTCGCAAATTAAGAAATCCATAGAACGTATATTTATAGTTTTGGTGGCTCAGGAATGGAAGATACAAGGGACAGATTTAGAAATAGAGGGAAGATTTCTCAAACCAGTAGAGAAACAGGGAAAGAGGATTTTGAATGTATTGGTACAGAAGAAGATTATGATATTTTACAGGAAGTGGTCTATTAAACGTTTGGGCATAAACACATTGTGGCAGCTGAGACAGGAAGATTTTAACATGCAAATTGATAGATATGGTAAAATAAACATTTTGACATCCCACATGAGTTACAGAAATAAACAAGTTGCATATTGTGATATTGGCATAACCTAAACAGGAGATTTATTGATGTTGATCTGGAACACAAGGTTAATGAAAACGCGGATCTGGATTGTACACAGAGTGAGAGCAGATATGAGAAATTGTATAGATGCATACAAATATGATATTCTAAGTGTAAGATACAAGATTATAAATATAAATATAAGTTGATATTATAGATTGCTCTTTCTGGAGATACATTTATGAGAAGACAATGAGATGATGAGATGGAATTAGAATGAAGGTTATTACAGGATGATATTATGTATGAATATGTTGTATGATTATTATAAGAATTGGTATAATATGTATTAGGTTGTATGTTATGTTAGGTTTTGTATTCTTGCTATATTATGTATTATGTTATGTAATATGTTAGGTTATGTATTAATGGAATATATAGTCATAATATGAACAGAATATATTGTATTTTATAAGAAGTAGATAAGGCCTTTATATGTTACACTAATTGGATTTTATTGAAGATATAAATATAGATGTAAAAATGGAAAGAGCAAATGGAAAATATTTAATTGATGCAACAATGAACATTTGATTACTATTCCAAGGAGTAGAAACCAGAGATGGATTGTTGGAAGATATCAAGAAAGGCGAAACCTATATGAAGAACAGAAGATTGGATTATAGAAATCATAGGGTATATGACAAAGAAAAGTTCCTGTGTATTGTATGAAGGACTAACATTTAAAGTTAATTGTTGTACTTAAAGTTCTAGGGTAAATTGGAGGATATCTATTTTCTGTATTGTCTTTGTTTGTTATTTTTTGACTTCACTTTTTCTTTTCTTTTTTCTTACTTTGTATTTCTATTTCTTTCTTTGTATTAACTTTTAATATGTATTTTAAAATTTAATAAAACTTATGAAAAAAAAAAGATTATAACCAATTATAACATATGAGATACTCCACTGGTTTCCTTGGAATCTATTAATAATCTCCACTGATAGTAGACTTTATTCCAAATGACTCCTTTGACTCAATTTCTGTGTTTGAGTCGGGAATCTTCATTAGATTGTCTCTAAACTGTATGAACATTTGATAAAGGGACAGGAATAAACTTCCCCAATGAAGAATAGACTCTGGAAACATTATGTTGCCCATTTCCAAAGGTGAGGAAATAAATCCACAAGGTCTCAACATATTTTTTATGTAAAGTTCAAATGAGATCTGTACGGTCTTCAGATTCAAATCTGTATTCTGAAAGATCTTCATTAATTTAACCCTGAAATATCACTATATGTAAAAATGATTTCCTTCTTCTTGTTGTTGTTCCTTAGGGACTTACTTAAGTTTTGAATGAATATTCATCTCCTGGTTTACAGATTGCCAAGTTGATGTTTCTCACTTTCTTTGGTAGCCAGTCATAGGCATAATCTATGTTGTAAGTCTTTCACATATTCCTGATGAACGGTTTCATTATGTTCCTGTTTTATTCTGGAACAAAGATCAGTGGATAACAATGGTTTTCTTCCAAACATTAGGAATTAAAAATACTTTCATATATTGTAATTCTTTGTGCAGGTGTAAATAATCACTGGTTTTATATACTTTTTAATGTTAGTCTTCTTATCTTGTTCCAAGTTACTTAACAATGTTGCACCTCTCAACTGAATTTTCTCTAAGGTTGTATTATATACTATAATACTTGTTACAAAAAATTTACTTACCTCAACAACTAAGTCTAATAATAACAAAACATTATTTTGTTATAGAATTTTGTGGGAAATTCATAGCTGCTTTTAAAAGTTATTCACAACATCATGGCTATTACCCTTGCTGTCTGGTCTTTGGTGGAATATGCTTGGACATGTTTTATAAAGTGATCAGGTACAAGGAATAATTTTTACAGCTTCTGAACCATTATCTTCACTTCTTTCCTCTTCTAAGTTGGTTTATGATTTGTTTCTAAGTAGTTTACTACTACAGTGTGGCAGGAAAGGCTTGCAGCAGAGTGCAGGCACATGTGTTTGTCTTCCTCCCCCTCTACTTCAAACATTCCTCAGCGTAAGGACGGCAATGAGTTTGTTATAAAGGGCTTCATTAAGAACACCTGAGAGGAGGAGAGAGGAGAGAGTGAGGAGGAGGCGAGGGAGAGAACAGAATGTGCGAAAAGAGCTGGTGTATTGTGGGAGTTTGCAGCTGGCAGCCAGAGCAGAGACAAGCAGCAACCAAGGGAAGTTTGTTTTTCCAAAAAGATGTGGAAGGTCTGAAGAAACAGATAAGCAAAAGCCAACCTCTGAAGAGGGGCAAGTTAGAAAGCTGTCCTCTTAAAGGAGCCTTGTGCTGGTTGGAGTAGCAGAGGTAGTAGTATCTAATAGTGTTAGTTATAGTTATATAGGAATAGTCATAGCGTAATTAGTCTGTTACATGTATTAGATAAGAATAGGTACAGTTAAATAGTCTAAGTTGGTTAGGAATATAGGTTAGTTTAGTAGGAACCAGAATTGTATTAGTTAGACACATAGGTAACAAGATCACTTTTCTACTGTGAATAGTTGTTAATAAGTAAAATACCCCCCCCCCCGACATATAAAGGGAGACCAAAGTTTTTCATGTGCAGTGTTTAATTGGGGAACTTCTTGGTTGAGCCTGAATAATCAATCCTGGGTACAAAAGAACCTGTGACATACAGTATTATAGGCTGTTCCAGTCTGAAGCTCCAATGTTTTGATTAAGTTAATACATAAGTTAGTGGGTTAATTTCAGTCATTATTTGACATCTGGTCCACATAAAAATCCATGAAACTTGTCAGATAATACCTATTTTAAAATCATGAACTCTAATTTGTGCCTTGGGTAACTGCATTTACTACCACGCAAGTCTCTACTGGCATAGGAAATTACCCGAAGACTCCCATTTTGATTCTGGCATATTTGAATAATTGTTGGAGAGCAATATAATATTGAACTAGAACTAGAGGGACCCAGGATAGGGGCCCAGGTATGTTAGGTGGGTTGGGTAGGTAGGTAGGTAGGTAGGTAGGTAGGTAGGTAGGTAGATTGATTCCCATTCAGTCATGAAATCTTCTGAATTATTTTGGACCGGTCAGTGAATTCTATCACACTACACTGTCTTGGATTTGCAAAGCAGATTCAAGAGCTGTAAAACCAAGTCATGTTCTCACCACATTGCCCTCACAAATGTTGACTTCAAAATGCATTAATCATGGCACCAGAATCTTTTTCTAGATGTTGCTGCTCAGTCCTGAAGAAACGTTACTTCTGTTAGATGGACTTTCTGTCAATCCATATTCTGGGGAAGTTCTATATCAACCATCTTCTATTAGGAGGTAGTCTCCAGCTTCAGGATCGAGGACCACATGCTTCATTTACAGCAAAACATGGATGTTAAGAGGAGCAAAGAAGCAGAGTATTTAACACTTAAGAGCATGTTACTGCTACTTTGCAACCAGGAATTATGTTCATCTGCATATGCAGGATATAATCCTTGAGTGATAGACTTCAGAATCTTTCTGTCTAACTTACTTCAAAATGTTGTTCTGATGATAAAATTAGAATATAGAATGTTATGTATAGTACTTTGAGCACCTAGAGAAAAAAAATGTGGGAGATCATAAAAAATATGCACAAAGAAGGGCATACATAGAGTTAATATTGCATTTTTTTTTTACAATTAGCATACTTGTCTTATTCTGTAGAGTTTTAAAACATCATAATCACAACATCTAGGGGAAAAATAATTTAGCTAAAAGAATGATTTACTTTTTATAGATAAAGGGATCCACCACAAAATTATCACGAATGTTCGCTGAGCTTCACATTTACAACAATTATGCTCACTGATGTGGATAGAACAAAGGGAGACTGGTGCATTAAAATAAGTACAATACTTCGAATGTGAAAAGCTTATAATTAGCTTGAAGCAGAAGAGGAAAGCTCAGTGGGGCTAGAACCACCTGTATGAAAACAATAATAAATCACTGAATTTAACTGGAGTGAAAAGATTGTATCTAATTCTCAGGCACCTGTATAGTTTGCCTTTTCCCTGCTTGCCTGTGATAAACCAGTTTTCCTTGACAAAGATAAAAGCACAGATATCATCCTTTCATCTCCTTGTTACCGGTGCCAGCAATTACTTGTATTTCTCCATTCCAAAGAGGTTGTCTGAATGGTATATTGCTAATTCTCAGTAGGAAAATACCTTGCAAAATTACACAGTTGTATGTATGCATTCTTGCTTTCCCTCATGCTTCCCATTACCATTTCCTTCCCAAGGCCTTTAAAGAACCATTACCTGTAACAACATATGGGACAAGACACGTAGATAGCAGCCATCACACAAAATTCGATTTTGCAGCTGAGACAAGTCTCTCACAATTGCTGTTCTCACAATCTGCTTTTACAATGTCCTAGCAATGAGGCCTGACAATGTTGGTGCCTGCACACAATTTAATACAGGGTACTTTGAGTGGTGGATTCATTGTCATTCTTTTCTTGCTGTTAATTACAGGGGGGAAAAACCAGCCAATTTAAATTTCTGATTCCAATATTTATTTATTTATTTATTTATTTATTTAATTTTCTATCCTGCCTTTATTATTTTTATAAATAACTCAAGGCGGCTGTATGCTCTATGAATATGCTGTAATCCGAATGACCTCTAGATGAAAGATATAACATTGTTTCATAGGACCATTGATCTCCTGGAGAGAAGAAAAGAAGATCAGTATATTTATGCCAACTTACCGCCCCCTTCAAAGTCTCCCTGAGTGATCAGAAGAAGTTATCTGAAATACAAAGCACAGAAGCCTAAACCAGAGAGCTCAAGGTTCTATTGTGGCTCTAGATCTTTATTTCTTTCTTAACTCTTGAGGCCAGTATTCCCTACAAATAAATCTTTTTTTTTTGTCAAGCAAAGAGTCTTCTCTCTCACAACCCTCATTCCACAATTGTTTGTACATGTGTCATGCACTTCCCCTACTTTAGAGTTTCCCCAGCATACACACTTATGGAGTCATACATGCACATCAAATAGCAGTATTCCCAGCCAACAAATGTATCAATATCCTGGGGGTTTGATAGTCCAGTTAAAAGAGAAAAAGCCAGGGTGTCTGACTCTCTGGCATCCAAAACCAAAATGATCTTGAAGACACTGTGTCCAGTAACCAGATAATGAGGGTGTTTTGGCAGTGGACTCTCTGGACCAATTGCAGCTGAGCAGATTCTTGTTCCTGACCACCAGGACTTGTGCCCAGGGTGCTTTAGAATGTCTAAGAGAAGACATTCTAAAGACATTTGTCAGGAGAAGAAGGAAAATATCCTTTCCAAACTGGAACAACTCAAGATGCCTCTAAGTTGCTCCAGCAGCAGACTGGAGATGTAAAGGATTTTAGGCCTAAATGTCATCTGGCTGTCTGAGTCATCCATGACTTTCCACGTTTAACCCCAATTCTGTTACAATGGTGGGATTTATAAGGCTTCTTGTACAGCCTGAATCCAACAGTGCTGTAGTCTTTAACCTTCCCCTCCCCCCAGATGCTTCTATGTGTATTTTTACCAGCATTGCTGGGCAATCTCCACTCACCATCCAATTTGTACGCCTTTTGCACTCAGCTTGTTAATCGGCATTCAAAACAAGCTTGCTTCATTTCCTGTCTGGGAACCCTCCTCTTCTGATGAATTCTTTTCTTCCATCAGATCGCTTCCGGGTGCTGAAGACGTCGGTGCGCTGAACCGAGCGCTCCTTGCTCGGCTCAGCTGTTTTCCTGCTTGCAGCGGTTTTTAAAGAAATAAAACTCCTGAAATCTCCCCTTTGAAGAAAAGGGGATCAGAAGATAAACCACAAGGGTCGCCGGAACCGTCATGATCGATGCTGCTGGTGTTTGTGTAATTTTCTTGCTAAAGAAGACTTGAGAAATGGTGGGAGCTTAAGGAATAATGACTTTACTTGGAAGTGAAATGGAGTCACATTAACTACTGACGAATGGCTTATTTACTGAAGTGGGACTAATCTATTTTCCTCTCTGGATTTTGAATTCAAATGGGTTAACGATCTGCCTTTTATCTTTTTTTTTTTGCTTTTCTGCTTTTCATCTTGAGATGGTATTTTTTTTCCTTTTTTTTTCTGTAATGCGTTTGGAAATTATTTGGATTATAATGGGTATTTTTGGAATATCTTTGTTTTGAACAGTTTTGGGAATTTCCTTATTATATGGGATTTTAGTGGACTTTCTTGTTGCTTTTTGTCTTGGAGAGTGAAGACATTTGGAGTTGGGGTTTTCTCTTCCCCCCCCCCCCCTTCTCTCTTTTTTTTTTCTTCTCTCTCTCCTCTTTGGGACTTGTGATTATAAGCTTGCCTGAGAACTGGATTGTTATTACATTTTCAAGGATATTTTGACTACAGCTAAAGGACTTACCCGTTATATTCTTATCTTTTATTTTTTTTTCATGTGAGAATTGTTGATTTTACCAAAGTACATTTTGCCCTCTTTTTTATGCAACATCTATTAAGAAAAAGTAGTATTATTTTTATTTTTTTAATTTTTTATTGTATCTGGGTTTTTTTTTTTCCTTTCTTCTTTTCCCTCTTTTTTTCTTTTGAATCTTTAATAATTTTTTATCCCTCTTCTTACTTTTTTCTTTTTCTTTATTGTTTATAGTGGTTCTCCTTTGTCTTTTGTTATTTTTCTTTTCTCTTTACAGGAATATTATATACAACCTGGTTACTGCGGCTGCAAGAGTGAAGAGGGATAGAGATAAGGAAATGGAGTCCATGGCTGCACCTTCAGAAGTACCAACATCAGATATGGAAAAAATATTGGATGCGATTACAGCACTGAATCAAAAAATAGATGATTCAACTACTGCCTTGGAGGAAAAGATGGATATTTTAACTGTTACCTTGGAGAAAAAGATGGATGACTTAATTACTTCTTTTGATATAAAAATAGACAAAAAAATGGACAATATTCTAGATCAACAAGTAGAAGAGAAATTGGAAGTGATGAAGGAAGATTCAAAAAAAGAATTTAGAAATGAAATACAGATTGTCAAAGAAATTGCAAATATTTTTCCAGGGGATTTTAAAGAGACACAAGGCCAGGTTAAGAAATTGGAGATTAAATCAGATTCTATTACTATGGAATATAATTTAGATGCTATTGTATTAGCAGAAATGAGAGAAGAAGAATTTATTTTGAGTCTGAGATGAGCCCTGGAAAAATTAGATGAGAATATGAGAAAATATATAGTTGATACTTTAGTTCAATATTTAGAGATAGAAGAAGAAGATATGGACTCTGAGATAGATAAAATTTTCAGAGTTGACTCACGTTACGTTAGAGATAAGAAATTGTCAAGATATTTTGTGAGAAAAGTTACAAAAGAGCAAAATCTGAAGAAATATTACAGTGAGAGATCAAAAACAGTAGGGTTGGGTATAACTTAAAATAATTAAATCAGAATTTTTTCTTTTTTGTTTGGAATCTGGGTTGTATAAATAGAAAAATTCTTTTTTTTTTATTTCTATATGCATAGTATAATAGTATGGTTGGGTATAAATTAAAAGACTTAAACTAGAATTTTTTCTTTTTATCTGGAATTTGGGATGCACAAATAGAAAGAAATTTTTTTTTTCTCTTTACTTACATATGTATAGTTTTGAAAAAATTAAAGTGTACCAACAATACAGGAATGGATGTTGAAATTACTAGAAATGACAGAAAATGACAAATTAATTTGCCTACTAAAAGAAAATTTTAATTATTATTCTGGGGTTTTGATGATTAGATTATAGATAAATAGTATATAATAGACAAGGAAAAATATATGAATGTTATATGAATAGCCAGCACGTCAAAACAAACTATATACTTTATTCTTATGACCATAGACGGATTGGAGGTTATCTAATTTCTATGTATGTCTTTTTCTTTATTTTTTTCTTTTTTCTTTTTCTTTACTGCACTGTTCTTTTTCTTTTCTTTTAATTTGTATTTCTTTTTCCGTTTCATCTTTAACTTTTAGCTTTGTATATTTAAAAACCTAATAAAACTTATGTAAAAAAAAAAAAGAATTCTTTTCTTCCATCCAGAATTTGTGGGGTCTCCCCCCTTTCACCACAGCCGGTGTTCCCTTGCTTCTTGTTGATGGTGGTTTGGTGCCCCCTCCTCCTTTTTTTTTGTCTCCTGGTGCTGTGATTTGGGGACATTCAGCTATTCTGTGTCCTTCTACGCCACATTTAAAACAAAGTCTTTTCCTTATTCTTCTTTCCTTCTCCTCCTCCCACGGCTTGTGCCCCCCACGGTTTTCAAAGTGAGGTTTATACGGTATTGTGCATTTGCCTCTAGCCTCATCTCTTTGTTGCTCCTTCACCTGAGCTTGTAAAGTCTCTACTTCTCCAGCTAGGCATATCCATTCCCTCACCGTCTTAGGGTTGCCCCACATTAATCCCCATTGTAGTATTTCTGCTTGAAACCCCTTCCAAAAGTACTGTACTTTCAGAGACTTTGGCCAGTCTGTTAATCTTCCTGCCAGCTTCCTAAACTCCAGTGAGTATTCAGAAACTGACTTGTCTCCTTACTTAAGGCGTTGTAAATTTGCCTCAGATTTTATTTTCAGTAAGGGGTCTTCGAAACTTTCCCTCAACGCACCCATAAATTCATCAAAACCCCTTAATTCTGCAGCATGAATATCGTGATGAGTTACTAACCAGTCAGCTTCCTCACCCTCCAAGCATGATGAGACACACTGTATTTTAGCTTCTTCAGAGAAAAAGGAGTCCCCATACTCTTGCATGAAACTCCTCACCTGGGTCAAAAAGCATGCCAAAGTTTTTGGTTCGCCAGTGAACTTTGCCTTCAGCTCCCTGGCTCCCATGCATTCGTTGGGACTGCGTATTCTGTGTCCCCCCTCTGTGGTTGATCTCGGGGTGGAGCGGTCATCGAACGCTCTTCCAGCCTCCTGCTGGCCTCTTCTCAATCCTGAACCTCCAGAATCCTCTCCCCGCTCCCCGTGCGCGGTTGACTCAGTCATTCTCAATGTTGGTGAATCTAGTCTCTGCAACACTTTTTCCAACATTTCTTGCAAGCTGTCCATTCGTTTCTCCAAACGATTCAACTTAGTGTTTACTTCGCGCTCCTCCATTGATTTTCCAAAGTCGGAGCCTTCCTGCGATCTGGGCATTGCAAGAGTTGATCCCCATTCCCGGTCTCCGCCAACATGGCGAGCCCATAGAGGGTCGTACTCCATTTCCCATTGCCCCTGAGGCGTGCTTACCCAGGCATTTGGTGTTGCCACACTGTCAGGAAATCGGGGGGGGGGGGTCTGGATGCCTGCTTCGCTGGTCTCTCCCACCAGAGTTACGATGTTGCTGTTGGCTTCCAGTCCTCCCGTCTGCGAGCTCCCATCAAAAAGCTGGCTGCTTTCGGTTGAGCTCATTTTGACTTGAAGCATTCTGTGATGATCCTGAGTTATAATCAGTACTCCACACACAAGACATGATGGAATCGTTAGGAATCTTTATTATATCAGTGATCCCAGGCACGTCAATACTTCAAGTGAATTAAGGTTACAAAGATTAACATATATATACACACTTCTACTATCCCCTCCCCATTGAGCAATGTAAAACTTGGTCTTGCACCTTGCTTGTAGCTCGTTGCTGTCTATGGTTCTGAATATACGTTCTCTTCTTTCTGTTTGTTCTGGCTAGAGCTTTCAATTACCTTTTGTCTACGTGTCCCTTGGCTGGCACCATGTCACGGATGGTACCCAGGTGGGGCCATACGTGACAGATAGCCATATGGGTACAGTAGTCCTGCTCATTGGCCAGTGATTCTTAGTTCATAGTTAAACACAAGCTTGTAACTTTCTTCACATTGGTCTAAAATAATTGCTAAAGAAGTGTTGACTGTGAGTGAAAAGCAAATTGAATAGCATTTGACAATATGAATTATTTCTTATTCCAAATATATGCCTTTTTTCAATCCTCTTTTGAAATAACTTACATTGACATTTTGCAACCATCTGATACTTTTTATAGCAATGAAAGTGTTTTATGCCTCTACAAAAAGTGATCTTAAGGGGAAAAGAAAAGAATTGTCATGCTCTACTCATTACACAGAACATTCTGGGGGATCAGTGATATATGATAAAGGAGATGAGTCATTTATCACTTCTTGCACCAAATTAGCTCTATTGTCAGATAAAGGGAAGTTAGAAGGAAAGTAAATGAGGTATGATGCATACTTAGTCAGTATTTGCTGGCATGGCAGTCCATCGCAAAGGAACTTACACTATTTATCTGGTTCTTTTACCTGTCTCCAGTACATAGGGATTTCAATTATAAAATGAACACTTGGAACAATGAAGAGAGATTTATTTCAGGTTTGCAGTTCAAGATTCAAGGGCAAACCAGTTCAATCCGAGCCACTTTGAGTCTTGAGATTTGATTTGCAAAATGATTCATCCAAAGGCTATAATGTTTGTTGTTGTTGTTCAGTCGTTTAGTCATGTCCGACTCTTCGTGACCTCATGGACCAATAATGAGGAAGCATCAAAATAGCTGCAGCAGCTACTGCTTATTTTTTGACAAAATGAGATGCAAATATCAATAATGTTAGCAGATATAATGTCCTTTAGTGGACAGTAATCCTGCCAGGTTTCATATGGATATCTTCAATGGTTTCATCACCCTTTTTCAAAAATATTTCCCCTGTACCACCTTTTAAGGCAGGGACAAATAACATAGGAACAGCACAGTAGCCTCCCAATTAACCAGGAAAAAGTCAAACTAGCGCAGATGATTCAATGCAGAAATGACCAAAAAAAGTAACTTGCTATTCTGGATGCCAGGCTTGGCATGACACTGATGTTTACCTAGTGCTTTGCTTTATGGGTGGTATGGTATGGCTGTGTTGACCACAGGGTTCCTGAGGGTTGGTATAGCTGGCTGGCAAGCTTGGCCGCTTCTAAGAAAGATTCCTATATCACTGGCATTTTTTTGGTTCTTCCAGGTTGAGGTTTCTTGGAAACAATTAACAAAGCAGCTGAAGAAGACTGGCCTAGGGAGATGCAATACCACAAATTTAGGGAGGCTACAGAGGAAAAGGTTGGCATTTGTAGCCATTTTGAGACTTAAATCTTCCACAATCATGCAGTCTGTAAAAGACTGCATACTGTTTTGGTCCTAGAGTATTGACTGGATTAATCAGCCTTGAACCCAAGTTCAGAGTGCTAAGAGCTGTGCTGAACTCCCAGTTATGCTGGCAAGATCAGTGCATAAGTGTAACATTTCATCAGCACAAGAGAAAGCAAAGTCAAGGTTTATGGCTAACTATATAAATATATAATCACTTTGATCACTATATATCATCAGTTCTAATGGCTGGGTTTGTTAATTCCTTATCTTACCTTCTCAAAGACTCCCTACATCAAGTTTAGCACATCCTTCCTAGGACATTCACATTTGGCATCAGTATTCCTGATCTGTAAATATCCTAATTGGAGGATATTTGCAAATAGTGCAGTAACTAAGGTGTGCTTAATGGGACTCTGCAGACTTTGAAGGGCTGCTTCAATTTCAGAAAGCTTCAGTCAAATCGCCCTAACAAATAGATTCATGGATGCCAAATGAAATGTGCTTGAAAGCTGCAAATCAGAGCAGATGGCTTTGGTGTGAATGGCTCTCTGTAGCACTGACATAGGCTGACCATATTTCCTTCAGATGAAAATGGGACCCTAATGTGTGCTGCTTTGGGCTGCTTTGTTAACCGCCCAGAGTCCCCCTGTGGGGAGATGGAGTGGTAAATACAAATCGAATTATAAATAAATAAATAAATAAATAAATAAATAAATAAATACCTAGCCCACCCAAACATAAAGAATTGCACACTTAGACAAAGTAGGTTCAAAAATAAGCACAAAAGAAAATCTTACTCATTTATTTGGTCCACTTACATCCATTCAGGAAATATGATTCTTGTTCTTCTTTCTTTCCCTTAACTGAATTGACTCTTAGCCCGCATTGCTGCTAAAGGCTGCATGCAGAAAGGGGGGGAACCTCCTGACTCTAGGGCCAGGCATGGCTCCTAGAATAGAAGGAGCAGCAGCCACGTGCTACCTCCTCAGATGGTAGAAGGAGGTAGGGAGCAGAGGAATGTGGGAGGGACAACAAACAGCCTCTCTGTTTGCTTGCCTGCACGCACCCGCCTCCCTGCGCACGCCTGCATGCACACCTCCCTGCACGCACCTGCATGCGCGCCTGCCTGCATGCGCGCATGCGCACATGTTAGGGTCCCATTTTCATCTGAAGGAAATATGGTCAGCCTATGTCAGTGCTACAGAGAGACATTCACACCACTTCTCTTCCTCACTATTTTCTACATGTGAAAATGAGATTGTCTTCTGCCTGTAACAACCTTGGAAGCAGAAGAAAAGCCATTGAATCTGTGAAAAGTTTTGAAAGGCTCCAAAGGGGTTCAAAGCCATCTGCTCTGATTTGCAGCTTTCAAGCACATTTCATTTGGAATCCATGAATCCATTTGTTAGGGTGATTTGACTGAAGCTTTCTGAAATTGAAGCAGCCCTTCAAAGTCTGCAGAGCCCCATTAAGCACACCTTAGTTACTGCACTATTTACAAATATCCTCCAATTAGGATATTTACAGATCAGGAATACTGATGCCAAATGTGAATGTCCTAGGAAGGATGTGCTAAACTTGATGTAGGGAGTCTTTGAGAAGGTAAGATAAGGAATTAACAAACCCAGCCATTAGAAGTGATGACACAGATTATATTGTATTGTTTAAAGTGTAAGGCAATAGCTCTTTGCAATAGTCTCAAAGTGGTTCCAATAATTTATAGATGGAGAAACATTGATCCCTTCCCTTTTTTCCCACTAAACTAGGTTTGTTAGCATCCAAGTGTACATAGGCACATAGTTAAATCTCTAATATCAAGCCAAAATGTAACGATTTTGCATTGATGTTGGCCAGGCAGTTACTAAAAGGAATACCACATGGTGGGAAAATTGTATATGATTTCACCTGTAGTGAATGTCTTCTCCTAAGCTTCTGTTGCTGGCATGTTTTAGTCTTAAAACCAAATCTATTTATGTTGACCATTCCTAGCCACTAACTCCTATTAATTTTGGTCTTTTTAATTAATTTATTTTAAAAATGATCTTTTATTATGACTTTAGACTGATAAATTAGGGGGATGAAAAGGTTAGACAATATAAATAAATGTGGTTTGAGCCTTTCAATCCTTTCAGTTGTTTTATTTATGGGGAAGCCAAATACATAGCAAGAAAGGATATGCTCAGGTTTAAATTACAAAATAAGCACTGTGCTAATAAAAAAATGGTATGTGTCTTTCTATGTGTGTATATGTAGAGTATCAGCCAAAGCAATCTGTTCATATTTTAGTTACAGCCAACCTTCTAAATGTGCACATGCTTTCCATTTCTGCCTACCAGCCAAACTTATACAGTACATTATACATCCATTCTGGAACACAATATCTTGCCTTGATCACTACAATCTGAGCTTGTCTGCTGATCAAGCAGGGACACAATATTTATTTATTTATAGATTATATTTGTATAGCCGCCCACCTCACAAGAAAGTGACTCCGGGCAGTGTACAACATGCAATTAAAAGAACCAATAAATACATATACATATTGTGTTGTGTTGTGAACCGCCCAGAGTCCCTCCTTGAGGGGGAGATGGGCGGTTATAGAAATTCAACAAATAAATAAATAAATAAATAAATAAATAAATAAATAAATAAATATAAAACAATCATTAAAACTATAAAAAGTAGAAAAAACACACAAAACAGGAGATATGATGTTAACTGTAGTAAGGGAGCCATCGCAAAATATGGCCAACCAAACTCAGGATTCTAACATTAGTTCTTTCCTACCTCCTTTCCATAACTGCTACTACCTCCTTCACCAACTGAGGCTAGCCAAATGAACAGTGCTGAATATTTTAAGATGGAAATTGGTTTAGGCAAAATAGTTTGTGCTGAGAAAGTGGAAGGTAGATAGGGAAGCATATGGCATCTGATACTTTTATGAAGGTGGCTGAGCACTAGCGGATCAGTGAAATAAGTCCTCTCATATTATTTCATTTACAATAAATCTTTTGGGATCACTGCTGGTATCTTGTTTGATCACAGTTGCACTATTGATATATCTCGGGAAGAAATGTATTATATGGTTAGAATGTTGGACTAGGACTGGAGGGTCAAGTTTAGGTCAATCCTCAGAACAGAAACTCATTGGGTGATTTGGGGCCAATCATTATCTCTTATTTATCTCCTAAGGTTCCTGTTGTGGGCGGTGGGAAATGGAGAAGGAAGGCTACAGTATATACAATATGTCATCTTGAGCTCTTGAAGGAAAAGTGGGGTATAAACCAAATAAATAAATGCAGTGCACGACCAATAACAGTGCATTTATTACAATTCTTTATTGAAATCTTTGGATTTAGCAATTCCAGAATAAAATGACTTTCATTAAAAAAATCAATTATTTACAAAGGCTCAGCCTATCAGACGGAGTCATCTTATTACACAATCAGCTAACCTTTAACACAGAATTTGCACATCATGAACAGTACTCATATCCTGCAGAATTTACTGCTGTAGCATTCTTTTTTAAAAAACTTATTTGCAGCTAGTAAAAATCACCCAACTTGATGTGTTACAAAGGGACCAAAAACTGCCAGCAGGAAGCAAATAATTTGCTGTGTGAAGTCCAGCTAAGCCTCGGTAGAAGTGAGTAGATAAATCCAATTCTAGGGACAGCAGTACAGCACATAGTGAATCAAATTTTCCATGGAAGGTGCTCCACAAATGAATAAGCTCTGTGCTGCAGGACCCCTTTTGTATCTCCTTTCATTGTATGCTGAAGGCATAGTCTGGAAATGCTGTTCTGTAAAGCTTGTCCCAGAGTGGAGCTTATCAAGGAATACAGATGCAGAAACATGCTATTGTACAACTTCACCACATAAAACCAGATAGAAAACCCCAAACTCTACACTGGACACTAGTCCTATAAAGAGTCTGCAGAAGCTAAGCAATCCCTACGTTTTTCCTTATGCTCTCGTTGAGACACATTTTCCAGAGGTATGGAATATCTTTGAAGTACTGGTGACAGCACTGAGTCCAGTCACCTTTGTGTGTAGTTCCTTCAGGCATTATTTGGTCACTTGGATATCTGCCAATGTTATGGTCTTTTGCATTAAAAGGAAATGGCTTTATCATCCTACTGGTCATTGAGGTTCTCCCCACTTCCTTTCTCAAAAAAGCAGCTGGAATGTTTAGAGAAAAGACCAAGAACTCTGGATCACTTCATAACTCCAGACTATTGATCTTGCTAATTCCCCATACTTTCCTCTATATAACAACTGAGTGGGGGTACTATCCCTTCAAAGATCTTAAGTATTGGAGGGACTAGCCTCTCTCCTTTCAAGACAATAAAGGAGGAACATGTTTTTGCATATCAGGGGGCTGTCATTTTAGCATTCAGCAAGTGCAAACACCTTGACAATGATTGGGAAAAGTAAATACCAAGACACTCAAAAGGATTAACCTATTCCAGTATCCTCAACCATTTATGTTTTCTTTGTCATTTGGCAAAAACAACTCTTGATTTTAGAATTTTTGTTGTTCAGTCGTTTAATCGTGTCCTGCAGAATTTGCTCAGTGGATAACATAAACTAGTTTTGGTAGTTAAAAGGAATGCCATGCCATTTGCATATAAAAGAAATGGATCTTACATTTGTCAGTAGACAATGGGAATAACTGGGGGAGAGGGGATAAACTCTGTGCATATATCATGAATATTAAAGCAAAACAGAATTGGTGCCAAGATACTGTACATCTCTACCTTGCTCTGCTATTTTTTTCTGTTAAGCTCGATCTACATATATTAGCATAGATCTACCTTTATAAAGTCTATGTAACAGAGCAATCTGCCTTCTGTCCCTGTCTGAGGTTGACAATTTTTCCCACAGTCTATCTCTGTTCACCAAATCAAAAGCTGAGGATAGATTGACAAATGCCACATAAAGGTCCCTAGGTGGCTTTTCAAGTAGCTTCCAAATCAAATAAAGCATTGATCCAATGTACTGAAACCCTTCTTAAATTCAGCCTAAACTGATGGAAAATCTGATTTTACTCCTCCTGATCCAGACGTTTGTGCAAAGATAACTTGCATATGATCTGCAACTGCTGTCTATCGAACTGATGGCTTGGTAATTTGCTGGATTTGTTTTGTACACTTCTTTGTATATAGGTATCACCAAACAGATTCAGCCATCCTTGAAAGATCCATCAACTATTTACCTATACCAGTTCCATATATAGGTGTGTGTGTGTGTGTGTGTGTGTGTGTACGTACGTACGTACGTACGTATGTAGACCCCTAGCCAGGAGGCTCACTATTCTGAGAAATATTTAAATTTTTCTGGTGGTGCTGTGTCCTATTAACATTGGTGTTAATTGGAATAAAGGTGCATATATGCCAGTGTTTTTCAAACTTGGCAACATTAAGATGTTTGGACTTCGACTCCCAGAATTCCCCAGTCAGCAGGAAAAACACTGTTCTATGCTAATGTTTGATAAAGATCCTTTTCACTTCTTCAGGAGTCACTTAAGGCCATTCTGGCATTGATGTTAATTGGTCATCCATTTCCTCTTGTCTTTGGCCAATCACTGCCTGATCTACAAAGATATGGTAGAAATGGGTCACCCAGTTAGTAGAAGCAATGTTTGTTTCACTTAGGACTCTGACTCCATTAGACCCCTGAACAATTTAGTCCCAAAATTTATCTGCTATTAATGGAGTGCAGACTTACGCTCTTTCTTCCTTATCAAATTATTCTGCAGTTTGTTTCTTGTTCTTAGTAGCTGGCCTGCCTATCATGTTTTATTTCCTTAGCCCCCGGTCCTCTTATATGGCTTAGCCAGAATTTATTCCAGTCTCTCCTTTTTGTGAAACTTGGAGCTATTGTATCTGAGGGGTAGGAGCAGACAAATTATCTCCCTGGCATATATCCACTGTCACTAACAAGGAGTCATCCTCATTACAAACTGTGCCTGAGCTGTTTTGATTTAAGGAAAGATGTCATCCAGATACTCCCCTTGCCTTAGCATTGACTTGACATACCAACCATTTGTTGAGGACATGCCCTTATAAAAGATCTTCCATCTCAGGAGCAGCTCAGAAGGGTGGCTGAAACTGTTGGGGTGTGTGTTTTCTTGCACATGCAGAGTATCAGAAAGCATTTTGCTTTAGAGACCAATAAATGACACCAGTCATTGTAGTAAATCAGTTGCAGCTGTATTAATTATTCATTCAAACAGATACTATTTACAGTTCTCTTCCAGATCCCTGGAAGTGTTACAATTCTTTCATCACTCACCAGAAAAGATAAGTTGCAAGAGCAGAAGCAAGCAGGCATAGAAAACAGAAGCAGTAAGCACGGAGGGGCAGGCAGGCAGTACCTTTTATACTCTTCAACCTGGATCAGGTGCTGCCTGACCTTTAAAAGTTTTCAGGTGCTTACCTAATAAGGTTTTATTGCTGTGACTTACACCTAAAAGAATAATACACCAACAGAAACCACATCAAAGTGATCTGCCAGGAAAATAATGTTTTCTATTAGAAAATACAATAATGCTTCCTGTACAAATGTTCTGATTTACATGAAGGAGGATCCTGAGGGAGGTTGATAACCTGCAAGGCTGCAACTAGCCCAGCTGAAGGACCACCTCTTACCTTCTCCCACCTTGCCATGGGGTTCTGTGCTTCCATGACCATTTCTGTTTTAACTGCTGGAGAGAACAGAACCTCTCTGGCCACCAAAGTGTTCTTTCCCCCTCCTCCTCTTTTTTTTTAATGCTCAGTTAGGAATAACAACTCCAAGGGCTGCTTTTCCTACCAGTATCCTTGCAGCTGCCTCTCACGAAGCAGTCCTTATCTCCCTAGGTTTTTCTCCCCTCCAGCAAGTGCTTCACCCTCCTTGTTCCTCTCCCTTTGCTTCATCTGCCATTGTCTACGTCAGGGGTCCCCAACCTGTGGGCCACAGCCCACTAGTGGGCCGTGGTCTATTAGGAACTGGGCCGCAGGGCTCCCACCTGCAAACCCCGCCCCCCGTGCTTGTGATTGGCTCCCACTCGCAAACCCCACCCCTGGTGCATGCAATTGGCTCCCACCCACAAATCCCGCCCCCCAGTCCGTGGAAATCCCGGAAACCCTGCCCCTAGTCCACGGAAATCCTGGAAAACCCGCCCCCAGGCCACAGAAAAATTGTCTTTTGAAACCGGTCCCTGGCGCCAAAAAGGTTGGGGACCCCTGGTCTATGTGATTCTACCACAGAAGCCTCTGGCAGCCTCAGAACCCCACAACCTCCTATGAGGGCAGCAACTTAATTTGTCTTGTTTTGGAGGTACAGCAAAAAGACCATTGTGGGAGCACAATTTTCAAAGCACCATGTTTTCATCCTATATTAATGCTATTACCTATATCATTTCTTTACAAATCTTGTCTGTGTGCTAACTTCCTGCTCTGTAGGAAGTGTCCCCAACAAAATGCCTCCTTCAGTCAGGGTGTTTGCCAAACACCACATACCTGACTATTTCAAACCCACCAACACACTGAGACAGAGGCTTGTACACCCCAAAGATCAAACTCCAAAACACAAGGAAAGCAATGTAGTGTATGCAATCCAGTGCAGTGAGGAGTGCTCTGAACTCTACATTGGAGAAACCAAACAACCTTTGTACAGGAGGATGGCCCAACACAGGAGGAGCAACACCACAGGACCAGAGTCAGCAGTTTACCTTCATCTAAAGGAAGAAGGACACTCATTTGAGGACATTAATGTTCACATCTTAGACAGGGAAGATAAGTGGTTTGAAAGAGGGGTCAAGGAATCCATTTATGCCAACTTGGAAAATCCTTCTTTGAATAGAGGTGGGGGCCTCAGGCACAATCTTTCCCCTATTTTCCTTCCTGCTTTGTCTTCTGTGCCTAGGAAGATTAAGACCATTTCGCAATCTCAACAACAGCAAGGTAATCTTAACGTTCCTCCTTTGGATGATAAAGGGACTTAGAAATAAACATCTCAAAATAACCATGACCTAGCCCCAGGTGCAAGGTCACACAGCCACACTAGAAACATATTTAAGGATTCCCTTACAAACTTTGCTCAGACTGAAGAAGCTTCTTGGATAAGGAGCGAAACGTTTCCACTGAGAAAATCCAGTTGACATGATTCAAGCTACAGACAATTCCACCTGGATGACTGAGAACCTTCATCGACATATTAACTGCTAAGGAAGAATTTAAAGAGCCTGTTAAAACACATCTACCTCTGTTGCCATTGTGATTCTCCTCCTGGATAACAGTGTGTAAAGGAGGAGTTTAAAGATAAGTGTAAAGGAATTTTGACTTAGAAGTCTCCGTGTGATTGTGAAACCTGTTATCTAAGTGCCCAGACATGGGAAGTTGAAAAGAGCTTTATCAATGCATCCCTGTTGTTCTACCTGGCCAAGACCTGAAAAGTGTAGAATTACATTTATCTCCCAAATTTGTTTATCTTTCAATCTGTAAGATGCAGCTAATGGCATGGGACCAGAATACCTGAGGGACCGTCTTATCCCCATGTTATCGACCCGCCCCACCCGGTCATCCAGAGAGGCCCTGCTACGTACCCCATCAATTAGAGAATGTCACCTGATGGGGTCTAGGAGGCGGGCCTTCTCTGTGACTGCGCCCACGTTATGGAACAGCTTACCCCCAGAGTTAAGACAGATCTCCTCCCTCCCGATCTTTAGGAAAGAGTTGAAGACCTGGTTCTGCCGCCTGGCATGGGATGGAGGAAGGGATAGTTCATCATGGAGATGGCTAATCCCTTGAGTTCCCTGTCCTTCTTTAATCGAATATCTCATACATCTGGATTCATAATTTATAATTATTTTATACGGTTTGTAGTTTTTATGTATAGTTTTTAACTATGTTATCTTGTAAACCGCCCAGAGTCCCGTATTCCGGGAGATGGGCGGGGATAAATTTAAAAAATAAATAAATAAATAAATAAATAAATAAATAAATAAATAAATAAATAAATGTAGCATGGGTCATACAATCCCAAACTCAATTTGTCTAATATATGCCTGCATAGTGAAAGAGTGCAACAGTGAGTGTTACATGGCCATGTATATTCTGATGGGCTTTCCACAGATAATAATATATGTAAATAAGGCTGTTCCACACGAGAAAGAACTTTGTTCAATCCAGATCCCTCCTTTTTGTAAGAACTCTATAGGTTTGTATCAACAGAAGTGAAATCTTTTATTTGAACATGCTTCTGGTGGACTTGTCCTGTTTGTCTAGGTATGTTTGGTTATAGCTGTATTAGAAACTAGCATCTGGCCAACCTTGATTGATCTAGAAAAGTTAAGTAGGGCTGGATTGAATGGGAGACCACCAGGAAATACGTAGACTAGAATGGAAAATTAAAAAAAAATCTGGAAGAAAGCAATAGCAAACATCTTCTGTGTTGTTGCCAAGAAGATGTCATGGATGTAAATCAAGCACAACCTGAAAAAAAAATTACCTTTTTCATGATGGAGAAATAAGGTGTATATGAAAATGTACTTCATAAATATATAAAACTTTTTACAATGTGATGGAATGTGGATTTGACTCAGGGAAGGCAGAGGGGAATGCCAAGTCATTACAAAAAAGATATCTGAGACCTGGAAAAGTAGAAAGTGTGAGAAAGAAACTTAAAACAACTCTGTTCTGATTGTGATAGGTATAAGTTGAAGTAGAGAGGGACTTTGACAGGCTTTCCAGATTCTACTGCAATACCTTAACCAAGTTAAAGTCCACTTTAAGTCTCTTAGCAATTCCTGTCTCCTGACCTTACCTATCTTAAAGGGCTGACAAGAAAGTATCTTTAATTTAATCATTTGAGCAATTTGCCAGATAGCAATTGAGATATGATAGATTAGAAACAGCTTCAGTTCTTCCAATTAAAAATGTCCTCACTGTTTTGACATCCAAGAATAAGGTCTGAAACCCTCTTTTGCAATATCTTAAGCCCAATGTCAGGGGAGGGGGGGAACCTTTGTTTGTGTTCAGTGACAATCCTTCTTTCCTTCTAGTTATGAATAGAGTTGTTTGTATGATCAAGTGCATGTATTGAAAATCTGAAGCAGTTTATAAGAGGTAACCATGCTTTCTTCTTTTGTTCAGTTTTCCTAAATATATTTTGAGGTAACTTTAGGAATGATTGATCTGTGCAGAGACCAGTTCTTCACCTTTTAAAATGTATGCAAATGTAGGCTTTTCAAACAGCTAGCAAAATGCTTGAATGGCATACAATGAAACAAAAAAATGCCTTTAGACAAAGCTTTCACTGTCCTGAATGTGACAAAAGAGCCATTTATAAATCAATCACTTCTTTCCTTACCCATCCACTGCCAATTGCCTTTTAACATTTCACCCAATAGATTTATCTTTAGCTTTTTATATTATTTACTGGTATTCACAAAAGCCATATTTGAATTAGAAAAAAAAATCTAGAATCATATCATCTCTCCTGGTGGCATTTTGAAATGTTTTGTTTTTATTAAAAAAAAGTTATCAGATTTCAGACAGAGGCAAATAATTTTTACTCTCTTCTCCTTAGCACATTAACAATTTGCATGGCACAGTAGTTTACCATAGTATGTAAACAAAGCCTGTTTCTGCATGTAATTTGATTGGGGTATTCTTTAATACTGTAATCTTGCAATGTATACTTACTTACCAAGAAACACAACCCACTGAAGTTGGTTAAGCTGAGTAGCAAGCATACACTTGTAGTTGTAAATATTGCAGCATTGACTGCACATGAATTTTCTAAAAATACATCTGCAAAAAATAAAAAACACCAGTGTTTATGAGCCAGCATGTGTATTTTATTTTCGGACACACAGAGACTTTTTCAGGAAATTAATGGTCTGTAGGAGCATAGATGAAAAATGTTAGATCTCTTCAAATTAAATTGCAGTGAACATTGTGAGGCAGTGTTCCAACATTTTATGACTCCCTGGTTATTTATTTTCCAAAGATTTCAATGATTTTAAATCTTGGGTGATCTCTCACATAAAGGGAATCTTAATACATAAAATGCATTGTTTATACATACAATACATACAATAGCTCCTACTGTACAATGCTATGGGGATTGGGTATGTATATGGGGAAGGGGGGCAATTAATTAATTAATTAATTAATTAATTGGATTTATCACCACCCATCTCCACCATGGCAGACTCTGGGCGGTTTATAATCACATTATAAAACGTTAAAAACCTATACATCTAAAATCTACTATAAAAAATAAAAAAAATCCAAGAGATGGTGTGTTCTTAAAAAGAAGATATTACTAAGCTAACCACCCCCAGGAGGAACTATTATTTCCTTCGTTCCAGGCAAGGCAGCAGAACCAGGTCTTTAAAGACTTCCTGAAGGCCAGGAGCGAGGGTGCCCGTCTCACATCAGGGGGCAAGATATTCCACAGGGCGGGTGCTATTGCAGAGAAGGCATGCCTCCTGGACCCCGATAGACAGAATTCTTTTAGTGATGGGATCTGAAGCATGCCCTCCCTGCATGATCGGGTGGGGCAAGTGGATGTAATTGGGATAAGACGGTCCCTCAGATACCCTGGTCCCATGCCATGTAGGGCTTTGAAGGTGATAACCAACACCTTGAATTGGACCCGGAAGCAAACTGGTACCCAATGCAGCTCACGGAGTAGCGGTGTTACATGTGCTGATCTTATAGCACCCAGAACTACCTGTGCAGCCGCATTCTGGACCAGCTGAAGCTTCCGGATACTCTTCAAGGGTAGCCCCATGTAGAGCGTGTTGCAGTAATCTTTATGGGAGATGACAAGGGCATGAGTGACTGTTCGGAGGGCCTCCTGATCCAGGAAACCTGGTGCACAACCCGAAGCTGTGCAAAGGCCCTCCTGGCTATGACTGCGACCTGCTCCTCGAGCAGGAATAGTGAGTCCAGGAGGACCCCCAAGTTTCGCACTGAGTCTGAATGGGGCAGTGCCACCACATCCAGAGTTAAAGATGTCAACTTCCTGGAAATCGAGAGGCCATCAATCCACAGCCACTCCATCTTACCAGGGTTCAGCTGAAGCCTGTTGTTCCCCATCCAGACACTTACAGCCTCCAGACACTGAGAAAGGGTGTTGACTGCAACACTTACTTCACCCGGGACGGAGATGTACAACTGGGTATCATCAGCTTACTGGTGATACCTCATCCCGTGGTGATGAATGATCTTGCCCAGCAGCTGCATGTAGATGTTAAATAGGAGAGGAGAGAAAACCGAACCCTGCGGCACCCCACACAAGAGGGGTCGAGGGTCAGATCTCTCCTCTCCTATTACCACCGACTGGGAACGGTCCAAGAGGAAGGAGGCGAACCAGCGTAAGACAACGCCGCCCACCCCCAACTCCCTGAGTCATCCAAAAAGGATACCGTGGTCAACGGTATCGAAAGCCGCTGAGAGATCCAAGAGAGCGAGAATGGATGCACTCCCTATACCGAAATCAGATTGATTATATACCTTGCAGGCAAAGATGGAGAAGCTCTATACAATCAGCAAAAACAAGACCTGGAGCTGACTGTGGCTCAGATCATGAGCTTCTTATTGCAAAATTTAGGCTTAAATTGAAGAACGTAGAGAAAACCACTAGACCAATCAGGTATGACCTAAATCATGTCCCTTATGAATATACAGTGGAGGTGAGGAATAGATTTAAAGGATTAGATCTGGTAGACAGAGTGCCTGAAGAACTATGGATGGAGGTTCGTAACATTGTACAGGAGGCAGCAACTAAAACCATCACAAAGAAAAAGAAATGCAAGAAAGCAAAGTGGCTGACTGATGAGGCTTTACAAATAGCTGAGGAAAGAAGGGAAGTAAAAGGCAAGGGAGAAAGGGAAAGATATAAACAACTGAATGCAGAATTCCAGAGAATAGCAAGGAGAGATAAGAAGGCCTTCTTAAATGAACAATGCAAAGAAATCAAGGAAAACAATAGAATAAGGAAGACTAGAGATCTCTTCAAGAAAATCGGATATATCAAGGGAACGTTTTGTGCAAAGATGGGTACGATAAAGGACAAAAAAGGCAGGGACCTAACAGAAGCAGAAGAGATTAAGAAGAGGTGGCAAGAATACACAGAAGAACTATACAGGAAAGATCTTAATATCCCTGATAAATATGATGGTGTGGTCACTGACCTTGAGCCGGACATCCTAGAGAGTGAAGTCAAGTGGGCCTTAGGAAGCATTACTAACAACAAAGCTAGCGGAGAAGACAGTATCCCAGCTGAGCTATTTAAAATCCTAAAAGATGATGCTGTTAAAGTGCTGCACTCAATATGCCAACAAATTTGGAAAACTCAACAGTGGCCACAGGATTGGAAAAGGTCAGTTTACGTTCCAATTCCAAAGAAAGGCAATGCCAAAGAATGTTCAAACTACCGTACAATTGCGCTCATTTCACATGCTAGCAAGGTTATGCTCAAAATCCTACAAGCTAGGCTTCAGCAGTATGTGAACCGAGAACTACCAGAAGTACAAGCTGGGTTTCGAAGAGGCAGAGGAACTAGAGATCATATTGCCAATATTCGCTGGAATAATGGCAGAAAGTGAAGAGGAACTAAAGAGCCTCTTGATGAGGGTGAAAGAGGAGAGTGCAAAAGCTGGCTTGAAACTCAACATTAAAAAAACTCAGATCATGGCATCTGGTCCCATCACTTCCTGGCAAATAGAAGGGGAAGAAATGGAAGCAGTGACAGATTTTATTTTCTTGGGCTCCAAGATCACCGCAGACGGTGACTGCAGTCATGAAATTAAAAGACACTTGCTCCTTGAGAGGAAAGCTATGGCAAACCTAGACAGCATATTAAAAAGCAGAGACATCACCTTGCCGACAAAGATCTGTATAGTTAAAGCTATGGTTTTTCCAGTAGTAATGTATGGCTGTGAGAGTTGGACCATAAGGAAGGCTGAGCACCAAAGAATTGATGCTTTCGAACTGTGGTGCTGGAGAAGACTCCTGAGAGTCCCTTGGACTGCAAGGAGGTCAAACCAGTCAATCCTAAAGGAAATCAACCCTGACTGCTCGTTGGAAGGACAGATGCTGAAGCTGAAGCTCAAATACTTTGGCCACCTAATGCGAAGAGAGGACTCACTGGAAAAGACCCTGATGCTGGGAAAGACTGAGGGCAAAAGGAGAAGGGGATGGCAGAGGATGAGATGGTTAGATAGCATCACCGATGTAATGAACATGAATTTGAGTAAACTCTGAGAGACAGTGGAGGACAGGAAGGCCTGGCGTGCTATGGTCCATCAGGTCACGAAGAGTCAGACACGACTAAACGACTGAACAAAAGTATCAGTGTCACATTACACTTTACTGATGAACAAAAAGCTGCAGCTTTTTGGGGGGTGGAATGGGAAGAGCATGTTGCTACAGGTAGTCCTTGTTTAGCGGCTGCCTCATACAGTGACCTTTCACAGTTAAAAAAGTGATGAAAATGTAACTTTATGACAATCCTCTCACTTACGGCCTTTGCAGGTCTGTAAAGCAAAGGAAAACTGAAGTAAGTGAAGCGGTTTCACTTAGCGACTGCTTTGTTTAACATCTGAGTTGCTGGTTCCAATTGTGGTCGCTAAACCAGGACTACCTGTATTGCAACTCTGGGTGCACAAATATTAACATTAAATGTTAGAATAAAAATAATCAAGTAAAATAAATAATAATCACCCCTTTTGAATGCTGGCTTAGCCCAGTTTTGGAGTGGAGCCCTCTACCTACTTCACAAAGCCCAGTGTGGCTCTTGAGCCAATGGAAGTTACAAACCTCTGCTGTCTTCTCATCTTCCCCTGAGAGCTTTGCTATGCTGCCATAAATATTTCTAACTACCTGAAAGTTGCAAAAGATGGGGATTTGTTTTGCTTTTTGGATCATCTATTCTTCCTATGATGAGAAAGAAAACACCCTTTCACTTTTTGTTCTGTTTCCCCCTTGTGTGGTGTCTGCTGATATTTAAACTGTGGAGTCCTTGGTGCTCTCTGAGCCTTGTTGTTTTCTTGCAGACTTTTCATTGCTGGGCTAGGCAACATCTTCAGTGTGAAAAGGGAGTGGGACTTGCTCTCTGTTTATATACCCTGGCTTGTCCTGCCTGTGTTGGTGGGGGTGTTGTACTCTCCATCTTCGCACTGAAGATGTTGCCTACCCTGGCAATGAAATGTCTGCAAGAAAACAACAAGGCTCAGAGAGCACCAAGGTCTCCATAGTTCAACCCTGAGCTACAAATATTATACTCGATTGATATTTAAACTTCACGGAGAGTGACCCTAGGCATTACCTGGATATCTGGTACTCTATTACATTCTCACCTTTCATTCAAAACACTTTAGGGGAGGTGTTACAATGGCAATAGGGCCCACTGTAACCCACCCCTACAGAACACTTATTAAAAGAAAATTGTTCCAATGTTTTGCAATGGACACCAAAGAGCTAAATTAAGCTTTACACTAGAGTATTTTTAGAAGGAAAACACACCAGTCCTGTTAGTACAGGTGAACTTAGATAGTTTCTGGATTTATACATCATACTAAGCAGTAGAGATTGGTTTGGTTTTTGTTTAATGTGTTGCGTGAACCCCTCCATGTGGTTAATTACTGTAAATAAAAAGGAGTAGGTTACTTTTTTGTGGCTAAGAACCACATGTAATGGTTTTGGGAAGACTACATATTGTAGTGGACAATGTATTGTAGACAGTGACACAAAATCGGTGGGGTTGTTTTTTGTTTTTGTCTTTTTCCTTTTGAGGAGGGTTTAAAAAGTGTGAGTAAGCCTATTAGGATTTACACCAGAGCTTTCCAAACTGTGTGTTGGGACACGTTAGTGTGTCGGCTGCAGTGTCTGGGTGTGTCGCAGCTGCTGCTGCCTCGGAGCCCTGCCAGGATTCCACGCAGGTCCTGGTGCCTGCCTTGTGCCCTGCTGTAAGAGTGTGTCACGAAATGATGCCCTGCTGTAAGAGTGTGTCGCAAAATGATGCATGTCTAAAAAGTGTGTCACCAACATGAAAAGTTTGGAAAGCTCTGATTTACACTATTGGATATTTCCTACCTCAGAGTAGTAAAAAAGAAAATGTATTTATTTATTTATTGTTCAAATTTATATGACCACCCATCTCCCCCAACAGGAGGGAGATTACTCCACTGAGTTTCAACAATCATGCCCCTTGGGACTACCTAATAGGTGGGTACATGGCACTCTAAATTTGGTGGGTACATTTGGTGGGCACATGGCACTCTAAAGCCACAGTTGCCCAACCCTACAATAAATCATAGTTAGGCAAACATGCTGAATCAGCTCAGTTTGCATTTCTTTTGTCCTACTTAATATTTTGCCCACATGATACACACACAGACACACTTTTTCAATTACATCAGGGGTACAAAAACTTCTAAATGTACTGTAAGCATACTTATGGGACAGTTATAATTTGATAATAGGATGGATTGTTCTATGTGAGTGATTTTGCTTTGGATCAGGGCACATGGAATAATTGCATACCTTAGATGGACAGCTAAGATTTTTTGTATGTGAATGTGTGTGGTGTCTATGCCCAGGTGTTATTAGATATGTCATTTCACACAGGAGTTTGTGTCTACTCCTTCAGTTTCTTTGTCAAAGTTGAATGATGCTCCACACACTTAATTCATTTCTGAAATCCCTCAGGCCACCAGTAAAAGCCATGTGATGAATTTAAACTCTAACATAAGTATGGTGATTATAATAATTATATGAATCATGAAAGTGATTATTATAATTATTACAAGTCATAAACTGCCAATGAAAGATTTTCTTCATTGCTCAACCAACATGCTTAACATGGACCTCAGAAGCTTACTTGTGAAAATATTTTTTATCTTTTCTTTCTGCACTTTTCTTTCCTTTATCCTTTTCTTTCTTTGTTTTCTTATTTCTGTATAAGTTTGTGTCAGTTTTTATGTTCTCTTTAAAACTTTTAATTATATATATATTAAAAGTGTGTGTGTGTGTATGTGTGTGCGTGTGTATGTGTGTGCGTGTGTATGTATGCGTATATATATATATAATTTACTTGTAAAAATATTTTCAATTTTATCAGATCATGAATGATTGTGTTTCTTGTCAAGTTCACATAAATGAGAAATAAACCCTACACATTCAAACTGGTTTCCTCGATGTACAGGTAGTCCTTGCTTCGCAACCACAATTGGGACCAGCAAGGGCCGTGATTGCTAAGTGGAAAATCACGTGATTGCGATGGGCTTATGATGTCACTTCCCATTTGGTCATTAAGTGAATCACTGTGGTCATTAAGTGAGACATCACATGACCATAACTTGCAATTTTACTGCCAGCTTCTCCATTAACTCTGTTTGTTGGAGGCTGGTTGTGAAGCACACGATTGGTGCTCACGTGACCATGGGACACTGTGATGGTTATAAATGTGAGGACTGGTCACAAAGCTTTTTTTTAACACTGTCATAACTTCACACGGTTGTTAAATGAAGCAGTCGGTAAGTGAAGGCTACCTGTACTTCAGGTCTTATATTAATTGGACTTGGACTTTTCTATTGATTAATCCACAAGACAAAAGATATCCAAGAAATTAAAAAGTTTCTAGGTTAAACTATCTGAATGATAGTTTTAAAAGATTTTTAAAGCTTAGTATGCTGAATGAAACAAAAGCAATTTTTTAGTAATAGTAGATTTTATCTACAGTCATTATCTTGATGAGAAACAGTCTGAAAATTAAATGAATAGCTCTGGATTTTTTGACTAATTTAGGGATGTTTCATCATTCCATTAAACATTTCTCTCTATTCATTTTCATACCTATCAGTCTTGTTTTGTGATCTGTTCATGTATTTTTCTCTGAAAACAGTTCGGTCCATTAAACTTCAGGGCCTTTTTGTAGTTTTCCTTGTCTTTTCTTTGTTTCCTGTAGTAAAGCAAAATTATTTCAGTGTACTATGCTCTTCTCCTTCCAACTAACCAATTTGATGCAGCTCATGAATGTTGATGCCTTTTAGTAAAATAGGTTATTCAGAAAAGGTGGTACCTGATTCCTGATTTTTTTATCACTATACACTAGCATGGGTCTCCTCCTACAAATTCTCCTTAAAATGTTTCTTCAGGACTCAGCCAGTCTGCTTTTTTTTTTTTAACCAGCAAAAAGCCAGCAAAAATTAAAAGTATAGTTTATGACCCATATATTTAGAATATGAATTGTTTTTTTCCTTCAATCATTTATCTCTATTGGGTAAAACGATTGGGACGCGGTGGCTCAGCGGGTTAAACCGCTGAGCTGTAGACTGCTGATCGGAAGGTCGGCAGTTCGAATCCCCGCGCAACGAGGTGAGCTCTCGTTGCTAGTCCCAGCTCCTGTCAACCCAACAGTTCGAAAGCTTAGCAAGTAGATAAATGGGTACCACCTTAAGTGGGAGAATATGCTGGCATCCTGTCGGGGAGTCGGCCACCGAATCGGAAGATCTCTGGAATGGTGGCGGCAACGACAGATCCTGGAAAGAAGCAGTTTCATCTACAGGATGTCAACAGCTGGCTCTGATGCAAGGCATTGTGGGGCTTGTAGTCCAAGCCACGGAAGAGTCGGTTCCCTTACCCCTTTCCTTAGCGTGCGGTTAATGAAATTGTATATGTATGAAATGTTAATGAAATATATATATGTATGTAAGCTGCCTAGAGTCCTCCGTTAGGGAGGGGATAGGAGGGGTATAAATACGATAAATAAATAAATAAATCTCATGTTTTCCTCAATATATCATTTTCAAGTGCGTGAAGGACCCCTATAACTTACATGTTCCACATGACTATATAAGGCACATCTGTTAATATTCTCAGGTAGAAAATGATGGCTCAATAATATATAGATTTAAAAATTTATTGACTACTAAAAATGATCAGAATATTGCAATAGATATAGATAGAGATTTTTGTATATTTATTGTCAGGATGGAGGTTGAGTCCAAGTCAGAGAAGGATGGGACGGTAAGGGAAAGAGCGGGAAATGAAATTCAAACCAGGTGGTGGGTTGGATTTGGAGCCTCTGATTGGGGAAACACAGGAGGAAGAACTACCTCCACCTATCAGCGCACACGAAAGGAGGCTGGAAAGGCGGGCCGAGCAGCATGAAGCACGATTGGCTCCTGCCCACGAACAGTGTGAAAATCGTAAAAATAAAAAGGCTACAGAATTTGCGCAGGTTGCTGGAGACAACTGTTCTAACCACGATACGCCAGCACCTCAAGACTCTGCACCAGACCTGGACTCTGAACCTTCCCTTGCTGCCGCGCCAGCCATCGACTTCGAGCCTCGCCTTACAGCCACTCCTTACCGCAACCTTGAGTCTTGCCTTGCCGCTGCTCCAGACCTCACCCTCGAGCCTAGCCTTACCGCCGCTCCAGTTTCCGAGATCGAGTACTGCCCTGCCGCCATGCCAAAAGAGGACTCCTTGCCTTGAATCGCTGCCGCACCGATCCGAGACTTCCAGTCTTGCCTTGCTGCCATGTCTGACCCTGAATTTCAGCCTTTCCTTGTCACCGTGTCGGACCCAGAGCTTCAGCCTTGCGTTTCCGCCGCGTTGGACCCCGAACTCCAGCCCTGTCTTGCCACTGTGCTGGGTTCGGAACTCAACACTCGCCCCACCGCTGCACCGGTCCCTGGATCAGAACCTTGCCCTGCTGCCGTGTTTGTCCATGATATTAAGCCTGGTCTAGTTACCACATCGAGCTCCAGTATTGACTCCTGTTCTGCTACGGTGCTGGATTGCAACACCAGGACCTGACCAGCCACCATGTGGCAGCTTCCCGCACTCATGCCAGTATCGGCTGTTTACAATTGTGCCTCAGAACTGTCTGTTTATAACGCTCATTGTGTATGTACTTTTTGTAAATAAAGATTATTATATCACCTCCTCCTGCTTTGGGTCTTAGTCGGAACAGGACATTTATTTTACTGGACTCATAAGTTGATTGAAATTATTTATTTATTTATTTATTTATTGAACTTCTCAATTGCCCAACTTGTACACAAGGACTCTGGGTGGTTTACAACAATAAAAACAACAAATCATTAAAATACAATGTGCATATGAATATAAATGTATATAAATATAATATACATAAAAATACAAATATGAAGTATGAATACAAGATTGCAAATCAAGATCTTACTGTTGGCACCATCATGGTGCCAACCACCTCCATGCATGGCTATCACCCCTTTCACCCCAAGCCAGGTGGCATAGCAAGGTTTTAACTCCCTTCCTGAAGGCCAGGAGGGTGGGGGCCTGTCTTACCTCCAGGGGTAGCTTATTCCAAAGAGCAGGCGCGATGGCAGAGAAGGCCCTCCTCCTTGACCCTGCCAATCAGCAATCCCTCATGGACAGGGTCCATAGCATGCCCTCTCTGCCTGATCGGGTGGGATGGGTTGATCTCATGGGGTTGAGGTGGTCCCTCAGGTAACCCAGACCCATGCCATGTAGGGCTTTAAAGACCTTGAATTGGACCTGGAAGCAAACTGGCACCCAATGCAGCTCGCGGAGCAGTGGTGTTATGTGTGCCCTCCTTGGGACTCCTAAGACTGCTTGTGCGGCTGCATTCTGCAACAGCTGTAGCTTTCAGATACTCTTCAAGGATAGCCCCACATAGAGCGCATTACAGTAGTCTATACAGGAGATGAATAGGGCATGAGTGACTGACTGGAGGGACTCTAGATCCAGGAAAGTGTGTAGCTGGTGCACAACATGAAGCTGCGCAAAGGCTCCCCTGGCCACGGCTTCCACCTGCTCTTTGAGCAGGAGCCACGAGTCCAGGAGAACCCCCATGTTCTGCACTGGATCTGTCTGGGGCAGTGCAACCCCATCCAGAGTCAAAGATGATAAGTTCCTGGATACCCAGGAGCCCCCAACCCACAGCCACTCCATCTTACCAAGGTTCAGCTGAAGCCTGTTGTTCCCCATCCAGACCCCCACAGCCTCCAGGCACTGAGAGAGGGTAGTCACAGCATCACTTACATCACCCACGATGGAGATGTATAGTTGAGTATCATCAGCATATTGACGATACCTCACCCTGTGGCGACGGGTGATCTCACCCAGAAATCATATAATATCATCATTGAAAAACTAATTATTAATATAAAAAGTTGGTATAAAAGTACAAGATCTATTCACAAACCATCATAAAGAGTATCAAAAGCTATTAAATAAAAAAAAATAGTCATGGAGTAATGACATTTTTTGACACATCATGTATTCAGAGATTTGGAAATATCAGTTTATCTTAGATCTTACCTTTGAAGAATATTGCTAATAAGAACAACAGCGGCTATCAAGATTTCAAAAAAGGATGTTTCACTTTGAGCAAAGCTTCCCAAAAGTGTGACAGCTGGAAAATATATTTTAAATCTAAAGCAAATATTGGATCTCAAAAATGAAGAACATATTTAATAGAAGTATCAAGCAACATGAACAAGTTCGTGAGCTTATTTCAAATGCTGCTTAAACAGGA
Source organism: Charina bottae (assembly GCA_023362775.1). Lineage (NCBI taxonomy): Eukaryota > Metazoa > Chordata > Lepidosauria > Squamata > Charinaidae > Charina > Charina bottae. Next base: position 169,773,001 of record JALMGJ010000001.1, on the reverse strand, counting down.
TTTAACCAAACTGATTTAATAAGTTAAAAGATTAAATGTATTAGGCCTTTTAAGGCCAGAAAAGTATATTTGATGTTTTTGATGATCTGGGAACCACAGTCAGTAGGTTGGCTGTATAAAATGGCAGAGGCAGGATTTTCTGGAGACTCTTTCTTAGGTTTCTTAGGTTTAGGGGAGTATGGGTGTGTGTGCCTGTTTTTATCAACTATTAGGCCTTATACTACAGGATGCTTTTCCTGCAAGTTATGTTGATGCCAGGTAATATTTGGATTCACGCCAACTCTAAAATCAGACAAGGGGAAGGGAACAGACTGGAGGAAAGGAAGCAATTTGGGAGGGGGAAGAGAGAGGTAGCCCAGAACATAAGACCCCCATTTGGGGTGTGGCAAGTAAATGAGCAGGAAAGAGAGGGGAAAGGAACAGCTTTGGAAACTAGCAGGGTGGGGTGCCTCCCACTGCTGACAGAATGATCATTTATGAGCAACAGATGAAGGGAAGGTATGGAGGCTTTTTACAAGGAACATCAGGGCAACTATTAGCAGCAGAGTCTATATGCTGTGAAGAGCTAGAAGTTTCACCTATGAGAAGTTGGGAAACAACTTGAAGATTAACATTTTGGAGATTCACACTTTGGGGGAGAAAGATCTTAGATGAAAAGAAGAGGAGAAAGTGGACTGAAGACAATAACACTGTGGTTAGAAAAGATCTCCAATCCACTACACCAAACACTCACTCACTCACTCACTCACTCACTCACTTATTTATTTATTTATTTAGGATAACAGATTGCTCTACTGATACCAACTTGTTTCTACTGATATAAAGCAAGCTGTAAAATGTTCACAATTAGAGGTGGGATATTATTTTCTTAGTGGATGTGCCAAGAGGGAGGGAAATCCTCTTGGAGTTCCCTCTGTTAGCAGGCTCAAGAAGAATAAATTCTATAGAAGCTGGAAGATCTGGCAAATCCCTGAGGGATTCAGCTCTCAAACTCAGGCACAGCTTCAGCATTAGAGCTGGAATTACACTTTCTACAGGGAAGAGGATTTAGTGAGTACTTAGCACAATTATGTGGAAGACTGCACTATATGTTTAGTTGAAATAACATTTGTTTGTTTGTTTGTTGTGCCTTCAAGTCAATCTTGATTCCTGGCAAGTATAGCAAAACATTGTTTAGATTGCATCTCATTGGAAAAAAATCCGTATTTGAGGCATGCATTATAGAAGAGCCTCTCTAGAGAGTTTAGAACAGCTGGTATGGCTGAGAAATGGCTGAAAAATGGAAGACGTTTGGAGGTGATATAAGAATAAGGCAGTGAGACAAAATGTGAGTATCATGGCTGATGGTTGGGTCATGAGGAGAGAAAACAGAACAGCACATGAACTGAGAGATGAAATAGAAAATTGGAAAAACAGAGCAAGATTAAAGGGCAGATATGAATGTATTCTGGGGGAGAAACCTTACAAGATGAGATTTGGTATCTTGGATCCAGGTGTGGAGATTTTCCTTCTAAGAACTAGTGAGGTTTTTGCACATCTTTTTAGCCTTTGGTAAGACCTTTTTTTAAACTCTGAAGACCGAGTATGGGAAATGTCCAAGCCAGTGAATTATTTAGAATCCCCAGCTAAGCTAATAGTAAAACGATAAGCATGGATAAACAAAATCTGAGAAAGAAGTAATACTATTGATAAAAGACTGAGCAACGTTTATCCTACATTTCAACTCACTTTTCTAAAAATAAAATCTATTTTTTTAGTTGAATAGAAATTTATTCCCAAAACAAAGAGGATTAAAGAGCATAGAGATTTCCAAATGCAGAATAATATGATAATCCATAATTGCAATAAGGCTATTTGAAAATATCGCCAGCATTCACACAACATGAATAACTAATTGCTGAATTCACCCTATTTCTAGATTCACCCAATCTATTGAATCAAATATACAATGAATTTGCATAATGTGTTAAGCCCCCCCAACCCTAATCAAGGTTAACCCTAACCAAGTTTAGCAGATTTTGCAAATCTGCTAAACACAAATTGTTTTAAATTAACCTCATTAAATGGCTGTATAAACCCAGCCATTAAGAATAATTTCTACCATTAATGGCTATTTATAGCTCTTAATGCGAATCCAGCTAAGGGTTGTATTTTATGAATGGAATTTTTCCACATACCTTGAGTTATTCTGAATTTGTCTTGGCAATGTGACTAGCACAACAATGAGTTTCCCATTATTTACATACTAGGGGAGTGTTCCTGATTGTTGTTGTTGTTATTGTGCTCTGAAAGAGAAGGCATGACTCATGGGTCCCACAAGATAACATAGCTTAATCGAAGGGACCCAGACCATGCCTACCATGTCAGTTCTGGTGGGCTGAGTACAGGTAGTATGAACATTTGTTTAGTGACTATTCAAAGTTACAACAGCACTGAAAAAGTGACTTATGACCAGTCCTCGCACTTACAACATAGGATTCCTGTGGTCAGAAGATCAAAATCCGGGCACTTGGTATTTGTTGTTGTTCAGTCGTTTAGTCGTGTCCGACTCTTCGTGACCTCATGGACCATAGCACGCCAAGCCTTCCTGTCCTCCATTGTCTCCCGGAGTATACTCAAATTCATGTTCTTACATCAGTGATGCTATCTAACCATCTCATCCTCTGCCGTCCCCTTTTCCTTTTGCCTTCAGTCTTTCCCAGCATCAGGGTCTTTTCCAGTGAGTCCTCTCTTCGCATTAGGTGGCCAAAGTATTTGAGCTTCAGCTTCAGCATCTGTCCTTCCAATGAGCAGTCAGGGTTGATTTCCTTTAGGATTGACTGGTTTGACCTCCTTGCAGTCCAAGGGACTCTCAAGAGTCTTCTCCAGCACCACAGTTCGAAAGCATCAATTCTTCGACGCTCAACCTTCCTTATGGTCCAACTCTCACAGCCATACATTACTACTGGAAAAACCATAGCTTTAACTATACGGACCTTTGTCGGCAAGGTGATGTCTCTGCTTTTTAATATGCTGTCTAGGTTTGCCATAGCTTTCCTCCCAAGGAGCAAGGGTCTTTTAATTTCATGGCTGCAGTCACCGTCTGCGGTGATCTTGGAGCCCAAGAAAATGAAATCTGTCACTGCTTCCATTTCTTCCCCTTCTATTTGCCAGGAAGCGATGGGACCAGATGCCATGATCTGGGTTTTTTTAATGTTGAGTTTCAAGCCAGCTTTTGCACTCTCCTCTTTCACCCTCATCAAGAGGCTCCTTAGTTCCTCTTCACTTTCTGCCATTAGGGTGGTATCATCTGCATATCTGAGGTTGTTGATATTTCTCCCGGCAATCTTAACTCCAGCTTGTGATTCATCCAGCCCGGCATTTCTCATGATGTACTCTGCATATAAGTTAAATAAGCAGGGTGATAATATACAGCCTTGTCGTACTCCTTTCCCAATTTTGAACCAGTCAGTTGTTCCATGTCTGGTTCTAACTGTTGCTTCTTGACCCACATACAGGTTTCTCAGGAGACAGGCAAGGTGGTCTGGTACTCCCATCTCTTTAAGAATTTGCCACAGTTTGTTGTGATCCACACAATCAAAGGCTTTAGCGTAGTCAATGAAGCAGAAGTAGATGTTTTTCTGGAACTCTCTTGCTTTTTCCATGATCCAGCGAATGTTGGCAATCTGATCTCTAGTTCCTCTGCCTCTTCGAAACCCAGCTTGCACTTCTGGTAGTTTTCGGTTCACATACTGCTGAAGCCTAGCTTGTAGGATTTTGAGCATAACCTTGCTAGCATGTGAAATGAGCGCAATTGTACAGTAGTTTGAACATTCTTTGGCATTGCCTTTCTTTGGAATTGGAACGTAAACTGACCTTTTCCAATCCTGTGGCCACTGTTGAGTTTTCCAAATTTGTTGGCATATTGAGTGCAGCACTTTAACAGCATCATCTTTTAGGATTTTAAATAGCTCAGCTGGGATACTGTCTTCTCCGCTAGCTTTGTTGTTAGTAATGCTTCCTAAGGCCCACTTGACTTCACTCTCTAGGATGTCCGGCTCAAGGTCAGTGACCACACCATCGTATTTATCAGGGATATTAAGATCTTTCTTGTATAGTTCTTCTGTGTATTCTTGCCACCTCTTCTTAATCTCTTCTGCTTCTGTTAGGTCCCTGCCTTTTTTGTCCTTTATCATGCCCATCTTTGCACTAAAGGTTCCCTTTATATCTCCGATTTTCTTGAAGAGATCTCTAGTCTTCCCCATTCTATTGTTTTCCTCGATTTCTTTGCATTGTTCATTTAAGAAGGCCTTTTTATCTCTCCTTGCTATTCTCTGGAAATCTGCATTCAGTTGGTTATATCTTTCCCTTTCTCCCTTGCCTTTTGCTTCCCTTCTTTCCTCAGCTATTTGTAAAGCCTCATCAGTCAGCCACTTTGCTTTCTTGCATTTCTTTTTCTTTGGGATGGTTTTAGTTGCTGCCTCCTGTACAATGTTATGAACCTCCATCCATAGTTCTTCAGGCACTCTGTCTACCAGATCTAATCCTTTAAATCTATTCCTCACCTCCACTGTATATTCATAAGGGATATGATTTAGGTCATACCTGAGTGGTCTAGTGGTTTTCTCTACGTTCTTCAATTTAAGCCTAAATTTTGCGATAAGAAGCTCATGATCTGAGCCACAGTCAGCTCCAGGTCTTGTTTTTGCTGATTGTATAGAGCTTCTCCATCTTTGGCTGCAAAGTATATAATCAATCTGATTTCGGTATTGACCATCTGGTGATGTCCATGTGTAGAGTCATCTCTTGTGTTGTTGGAAAAGAGTGTTTGCTATGACCAGCGTGTTCTCTTGACAAAACTCTATTAGCCTTTGCCCTGCTTCATTTTGTACTCCGAGGCCGAACGTGCCTGTTATTCCTGTTATTTTTTGACTTCCTACTTTAGCATTCCAGTCCCCTATGATGAAAAGGACATGGCACTTGGTAACTGGCATGTATTTACAACGGTTGCAGCATCATGGGGTCTCGTGATCACCATTTGTAACCTTCCCAGCCAGCTTCAGACAAGCAAAATCAGTGGGGAACTGCATGATTAACATAACAGCCTTTTGTAGAGCACATTACAGTAATCCAAAGGTTGGCCATACAATCACTCATGGCATGATTGATTGTATGGCCTCCCCATCCAGAAACAGGCACACATGATACACAAGATGAAGCTGTGCTAACAAGTGTAACCTGCAATTTAAGCAGATGCTATAAATCCAAGATAACCTCAAAATTGCCTACCAAGTCTGTTTGGCGGAGTGTAACTCCACTCAGAGCTAAAGATGAAAAGTTTCTGGATCCAGGAAAACCTGAAAAACAAAACAGCCATTCAGTCTTGCCAGAATTGGGAGGAAGCCTGTTTTTCTGCATCTAAGGCCTCTAAACACTGGGAAAGAACCTTGGCATCATCGCTTGCTTGACTCAGGGCAGAGATGTATAATTGAATATCATCAGTCTGCTGATGATACTTTACCCCATATCAAGTAAATCTCACCTAGCAGCTTCATGTAGAAGTTAAACAGGAGTGGGGAGAGAGTAGAATCCCGAGGGACACCACAAAGCAGGGGCTCAGACTCAATCTCTTCCCTTGTACCAACCCTGACTTGAACCAGTGACTTGAGAGGAACCACAATACTTTATTTTTTAAAAAAAAATTATTTATTTATTATATTTCTTTACCGCCCATCTCGTATTGCAATGACTCCAAGTGGGAAGAAGGTTACCATGACTGATGGTATCATGAACTGCTGAGAGATCAAAGAGGACCAGGATTGATGCATTACCCTCATCCCAAGCCCACCAGTAACTAGCTCAATCAGTGCTGTCTCAGGTCTGTAACTAGGTTTGACTTCCAACTGAAAAGAATCTAGATAATCTGTTTCCTCTGGGGGGCCCCCAGAACTGCAAGCCAATACTTTTTATTATTATTATTATTATTATTATTATTATTATTATTATTATTATTTTATTATTATTATTATTATTATATTATTATATTATTATTATTATTATTATTTTATTATTTTAAGCCAATACTTTTATTAATACTTTCTCTTCGATTGGAGCCAATACTTTCTCAACCACCTTCCTGAAAACGGATGGTTGGAGACTGGACACAAATTGTCCAGTTTTGTTGGGTCCAGCATGTTGGAAAGTGTGTTTTCTTGCACACGCAGAGTAGCAGAAGCTTTAGCAGTAGAGACCAATAAAGACACCAGCCATTGTAGTAACTTAGTTGCAGTTATATTAGCTTCTCATTCAAACAGATATTTACAGTCTTCTTCCAGATCCCTGGAAGTATTACAATTCCACATACCAGATAGTAGAAACAAACAGGAGTAAACAGAAACAGGAAACAGAGAGCAGGGTGGGGCAGGCAGGCTCTTTTATACTCTTCAGCCTGGATCACTTGCTGCCTGACCTTTTAAAGTTTGCAGGTGTTTACTTAATAAGGCTATATTGCTTTGACTTACTCCTCAAAGAATAATACACCAACACAGCAATGGCTTCTTCAGGGGGGAAGAAAGAGTTATTACAGACTGACTGTTCGTTAAGTAGAAACAGCCAGAAACCAGGGCTACTGAAGTTCTGATTATCAGGCTTTGAGTTAGAACACAGGGGCTAAAAGGTGATACCAGTGCTAAAAACTGAGGTTGCCTTCCCTGAAAGTGGCCTGGCTTCTCTCTCCCTCCATATCTCCCTCTGCCTGTCACCACCATAATACCCTTGCCTGCCCTCTCTCCCACAGGTACACCAGCCTCATTTTTTTCTCCTCAAGGCTAATGGCCCCATCACCACCCAAAATTCCAACTACATAACCAGGTACCTGGTACCATCTTCAGAGATGCTCCTGCCATGCATCCAGCAATCCCTTAGTCTAGATTACCAGCTAACACTCCTCCCTTCTCCCATAACAATACACCAACCCACACTGAACCATCCCCATATACCCCTCACTCACCTAGGCAGTGTGTGTGTGTTAGAAGCTAAACATTCCAAGAGGGTAGGAGTAATCCAGGGTGCAATCCTGCAGCCCTGACTCTCACTCAAGGGAAAACAGTTATCCACTCACTAACAACTCCCCTCCAAAATGGTCTAATCCAAGGATCAGAAGTCCTACACCTCAGTTATTAACTGTTCAGATAGCAAGGATCAAACAACCTTGCACACAGGAAAAATGTAACAATTAGCACAGGTGCCCATCTATCAGGAGCTGGTCATTTTTATAAATCTGGTGAGATGGTTAATTCTGACTTTATTTATGTTCAAATAACGAGGGAAAAAGTCAACAGAAGATCTGTGTGTGCTAGAACTGCCTAATCATTTCCTGAGAACCAAAATCCTTTGACCTTATGATTTCATTGTTCCAGCATTAAGATTCATTAAAGAAAGTTTGTTTTTTCTCAAATGTGATTTTTTAAACCTAATCTGAATAACCATGCATTGTATTTACTTCTAGGATGTACCTTAACTGGATTAAAATGGGTGGTTGTATAATACTTTGTGATAATCTATCTAAACATCCTAGGATCCTTTTTAATTAAGTGGAAATAAATTCAAATCACATGTGACTAACTTGTCAGAATCAATATTAAGGAATGAGAAATCTGTTTACTTGCACAAAAGCAAACAGGTTTATATATCAAAAGTAATATTGTTTGTAAAAGGGGAAAATCATTTAAGATATATGGTGTTTATAGCTAAGAGATAATATAAAAAGAAAAATTAATCAGAAGTCAGAAACTATGGCTAATGTACAAGGAAGGAACATTTCTGCAAAGTCATTGTTATTACTAACACTATCATGTGCAAGCTGAAGAATGTGCGTAGCCTTCAACTTTATTCCTTCTTCAAAGCCCAGTCTCAAAGGCTGATATTGGAACATTTTACATTGCTGAGACTGAGAATGTGGATATCATTCCCATTATATTCTTCCTGAGGCTGGTTTTCCTCTTTCCCCACAGTCAGCCACTGTGTTTTGAAAAAGCTTTAGTATAACATGGAACATGACCATTATGCTAAAAGATATGGAGAATACATTTTTTACTCTCAGTTAATAAACATATTCCATATCATGTGTAACATAAGGTATAATGAAGTGCTTTATAAATATGAACTAATTAATTAGAGATGAACCATCTCTTAAAGGATCAAAGTTTGGGTCAAAGGCAGAAAAGAAAAATATTTGGAATTCATTGGTGAATTCCACCATCGAAGTACTTTACAAACATTAACTAATTGAAGCCGTAACCCTGTAAGAATTTTAAATACACAGAGCTCTTACTAAAAGTTATAAAACATAACACCTGATTCTTTTATTGTTAATTAGTCTAATCATTAACCTTTTGATATATCAAAACTGCTTTGAGATATGGACTGAAAACTGCCCAAATGGATTTTATTTGTTGCTTCTCATGATGTTTCTGATATTTGGTATATTCATATATCTAGTCCAAAATAGACCTCATTGAGTACTAAATATCTATGTATAAGGCAGATGGGTAACACGTGTCCTTCCAGATGAACCCCAGGTAGCATCAATGCTACCAGAAGGTTCAACATGGAGGAATGCTTAGGGTTGCAGTAGTTTTGTGCCTTTGAGTCCGTCTTGACTCATGGCAACTGTCTGGATGTGTCCAAGCAGTTTTCTTGGCAACATTTTCAGAAGTGATTTGTCACTGCCTCCTTCCTAAGGCTGAGAGAGTGTGATTGGCCCAGAGTCACTCAGCTGGCTTTATGCCTAAGACAGGATAGAATTCAGGGCCCTCTCCGTTTCTAGCCGGATACTTATAACCACTACACCAAACTGGCTCTTTTTGAACTGATACTTGCACCATGATTTTTTACAGAAGTGCACAATCCAAAGGATGGTTGTCTTCTGATTTTCATAGAAAATGGGAAGTGTGAATTAAATCAATTCACTTCAGAACCCAAGTCAAACAACATTCTCTGACATTTCTAAACCAGAATACAATTATGATCACCACCTGAATCCAGCTTAGGTTTCTTCAAGAATAATATCAACAATTTTTGTATCCAACAATGGGGTTCTAGAGAAGGTGACATTGTATTTTCCCTGTTCTGAAGGGCTTTGGGAATCACTAGAATTTGAACTATTGGTCCCTTCTCAATTAGCCTCCATTAAAAACCACAAGAAATAACTACCCTGTTTTGCAAAGTAGAAAATGTGTACATACATATCAAGAATATTATATCTGCACCAGACTTTTGTAAACTAGAATGCTCCTGGGAACATTAATAGTGATAAGAAATATGGAAATATGTATGCACATCTAGATACTAAATTCTCTATTGCAGGGCTTTCCAAAGTGCCGCCGCTGGCGACACACCGAGCGGTGGCGGTGGCGGCGGCGGCGACGACACACGCGCGCACGGCGACGGTGTGGGGGGTGTGCGGCGGCGCGCGCACACGGCGGCGGCGTGGGGGGCATGCGGCGGCGCGCGCGCGCATGGCGGCGGCGCGGGAGGGGCGTGCGGTGGCGCGGGGGGCGTGCGGCGGTGCGCGCGTGCATGGCGGCCACCGTGCGCGCGCCGCCGCTTCCGGGTTGTGTGGCGACACACCACGCTGTGTGTGGCGACACACTTTTGTGTCGCCACACACAGTTTGGAAAGCTCTGCTCTATTGAATTAAATCTGAACAAGTCTGGTACTGTAAGCAGAATTTCAGTGACCCAATTTTATGTTCCTGATTTTTCATCTAAGAGAGATAGAATTTGCTTTCATTAGGCAAACAATAAAAATGTAAGACAAAAATAAATATTTTTGTTTGGAAATGGAATTAATTAAAATACAGGAGAGGGGTATAAAAGTCAAGTTTTTCAATTCTATGGATTGTGGTAGCTGCTTGGTTATACATCAGTGAAGTCCTTTTCTACAGATTCTATATTTTGCATGAACCAAAACTCATTTGTAAGTCAGTTCATACAGGTCACACTGATCAATATTACAATGTGCGTGCAGAGAATTGCACAAGGCTTTGGTTGGCAAATGAAATATAACTCAAACAGAACCTGAAATTCTATTAGGGAGAATAGTTGATCCTACAATCTGAGGTATGACTCAGTTAAGATAGCTATGAGAGGACTGAATTTTGAAGATACTTTCAAAATAATTCCTCATGAGTAGTGTTTATTCTCTGTCTTTCAAAGCTGCTCATAAATTAGTTACAGTTTCACATGTCCAACTGTGACAAGCCAAAATTCTTTCTAAAATGTCTGTGTTGGCCATACTTTTTATAGTTATGGAACTGGCTTTTATTAAATAACTGGTGCTAATCCTTGTGTTAATCTTTGCATATTTATTCTGGGTGTTGATTGCTGTGGTATGTAAATGTTGTTTACCTCTATGTGTCTGTTGATGGCTGCTTTGTCTGAGTGCCAAGCTTCCAGGAATTCTCTAGCATTTTTGGATTTGGATTTCCTCTTTGTCAGGAATAAGTTGCTGTTTCTCCTCCTTATCCATTCCTTCACCAAGGTTATATCTACATTCCTTTACACCATATTATGGAGCAGCCTCCCTCTGCAGATTAGGGTGGTGCCTTCATTGTTGGCCTTCTAGAAACTATTAAATACAGATCTATTGTAAAGGGTTTTTGAAGAGTTAATGTTCACCACTGCCCTTATTGTATTATGACAGCTCTATCTCTATCTCTATCTCTATCTCTATCTCTATCTCTATCTCTATGTTAATTTTACTATGTTTTTATGATGTAACCATCTAGGATTTTTTTTAAAGTCTGGTGATACATAAAATAAAATAAAATATATAAAATCCAGGCTCTCATACACATCACATGCTGTGAATTTATAACTCAGATATTACTGCCACGTTGTCACAAATGTTTTGTTCAGTACAAAATTTTAAGTGAATATGTATACCGTATTTTCTGGCGTATAAGACAACTTTTTAACCCAGGAAAATCTTCTCAAAAGTCGGGGGTCATCTTATACGCCGGGTGTCGTCTTATACGCCAGAAAATACGTACTCGCCGTATAAGACCTCTCCTGGCCAAGTGCAGCCGCTCGCCGGAACGCAGCCCCCAGGGAAGAGCAGGAGGACGAGTTTGGAGCCCGTCGTGCAGCCACTGCGTTTTGCCCCCTCCCTTCCCAAGGCTGCTCCGAGGGAACGGAGCTCGCTCCCCCTCCCCGCGTTTCTCCTTCGAGCGATGGGACCCAATGCAGTACGCCGCCCCGCGCTCGTCCTCCTTCTCTTCCCTGGGGGCTGCGTTCCGGCGAGCGGCTGCACTTGGCCAGGAGAGGTCTTATACGGCGAGTACCGTATTTTCCGGCGTATATCCCAAACTCTATATTTTAACTGGAAAAGTTGGGGGTCGTCTTATACACCCAGTCGTCTTATACGCCGGAAAATACGCTATCTAAAAAGTTTTGAGGAAACCTGTGTAAGATTCATGAAATATGCCATAGGGTTTTCACATGTCTCATTTGCCACTGAATTTGTAGGCACTTTTAGAAGCTTCTGCTTCAGAAAGTGTTGCTATGATTTTTCAAGTGTTAAAAAATTTGAATTAGATTAGTGAGATCTAATCTCAGGTGGATCCATGCATCACTAAAATGTATCCCTACTTGGCAGGGAGTCAAATGCAAAGTAGTGACTTGCTAGCCCACAGACATTCATTTATTAGTTGCATTATTAAGGATGATTTTTATCATATTCAAAGCAGAATGCATAACTGTAATAAATACATATGGAACATGGAAATACATATTTGATTAGCAGTATTCAAGAAGCATCTATACAGTATATGTATAATGATATATTGATATGTATAATGCAGTTAAATGTTACTATAGTTTTTACCCTAAAATAATTGCACAATGATAGGAAAATGTTATTCTTCTCCCAACATGGATGTTCAAAAAGGGTGCCAATGTGTGGGATGTATGTGCTGATAGCTCTCTCTGTGTGTGTGTGTTTTAAGCATGTTTTCCCATGGGTGTGTATGGCTTTTTTAAGCGAAGCTGGGAAAAATGATTAGGTTTTCTCTGTTCCATACATGGTGATTCAAATATGGAATGGGCCAGCATGAATTTACTCTAGTGAAAAGGAAAATTGAGGGACCATTGACTAATACATATAAAAAATGAAGCTTTACCATCCTTTCAAATAATGTTGAAATCATTCATATGTACAAATGTGTTAGTGTATACATATCAGTTGGAGTTACAGCAGTGATTTTCTTTAAAAAAACATGAGAATATACACTATAAATCCAAATCATGGTTTAGAGCCTTGTCCTGCCCTTCATCTTTCCTTCAAGTGATCTGTTTCAATTTGATTCTGTCAGGAATAAACATGCTTGTTCTGTTCCTGTTATTGTTATTCTTTATGTTGTTCTCTAATATTAACATACTGTATATGCAAAACTACAATTAGAAAATGAGTGATTAAGAGGATCAGATGAAGGTAGAAAAAACCTGAGTTTTCAGAAATATCTCTTTCTAAAAAACTGTCTTAGTTTAAGGAAGAAAGGAATAACAGTGCTTAGAAGGTTCCATGTTCTGATTGGTTGATTATGTGCTACCAGGTTGGTGTCAACTCTTATTAACTACAGTACATAGGTAGATTTTCTCCATGACGATCTAACCCTAACCTGGTCCTTCAGTTGTTCCAATGGTATACCCATCACCACCGTAACTAAGTCCATCCACCTTACTACTGGTCATCCTCTTCTTCTCCTCTTTCTTTCTACCTTTTCCAGCATTAGAGACTTCTCCACAGAGCTAGATCTTCACATAATGTGTGAAAGGTTTAATAATTTGAGCCTGGTCATTTGTACCTCGAGTGAGAACTCTGGATTGATTGTGGAGTCCTTGGTGCTCTCTGAGCCTTGTTGTTTTCTTGCAGACGTCTCATTGCCAGACTAGGCAACATCTTCAGTGCGAAAAGGGAGTGGGACTTGCTCTGTGTTTATATACCATGGCTTGTCCTGCCTGTGTTGTTGGGGGTGTTGTTCTCTCCTTGGTAGTTCCTTGATTGGGCTGTTGTTTGCTGCTTGGTTGATTGACTGAGTTAATAGTTCCTTGATTAGGGTATATTGTGCTGTTTGCTTATTCCTCTGGTGCTAATCTTGGTGTTAATCTTTGCATATCTGGGTGTTGATTGCTGGCAAGGAGGTGTTCTGGTCTTCTGGCTTTTCTGTTGTCTCTTATGAATGGTATGTAAATGTTCTTTACCTCTATGTGTCTGTTGATGGCTGCTTTGTCTGAGTGTCAGACTTCCAGGAATTCTCTAGCATTTTTGGATTTGGCTTGGTTTAAGATGCTCAGAGTTTCCCAGTTGAAACTCTGGTTGAGTCTGTCCATGTGCTGTGAGATTAAGGAGTTTTCATTGTGTCTTCTAACTGCTAGTTGGTGTTCGTGGATGTGCTCTGCTAGTCTTCTGCCTGTTTGTCCTACATAGTGGCTGTTACAGTCCTTACACTGTATGTTGTAGATTTTGTTTTTTCTTCTTGGGCTACTGGGTCTTTTGGGTTACTTATGATGTTCTGAAGAGTTTTGGTTGGTTTATGTGCTACGGTGATGCCATGTGGTTGTAACAGTCTATTGGTAGTTTCTGAGATGTTCCTGATGTATGACAGTGCTATCCTTTTCATAGCTTCTGTTGGTTGTGTTGTAGTGGGTTGGATGGTCAGGCACGTTTTGATAAACTGGATTTATTTGTTCAATGATCCATTTTTTGATAAATTTTTGATTTATCATTTGATAAATTTTTGATTTATTATTTTTGATAAATCTGGATTGATTTGTTCAATGATCCATTTGTTTGTTTTCTTGATTGACAATGGTATTTTCAGGAGTCTTCTCCAATACCAAAGTTCAAAAGCATCAATACTCTTTCTATCCTACTTCTTCAAATCCAACTTTTGCTTTCATACAATGTCTCAGGGAATACCATTGCTTGTGCTTTTCTGGTCTTTGTAGATATAAACACATCATAGCATCTGAATATCTTTTTCAAGTTTGACATGATAAACACAATTGAAGTCTTTTCTATTATCAATGAAGCACATACTGACTTATTATTGGTGTTCTTTGGCTTTCTCAATTATACAGCATGCATCAGCAATAATGTCTCATGTTCCTCAGCCTTTTCTAAAGCCATCTTGAACATCTGGCATCTCTTTTTCCATGCAGGGCTCTAATCTGCATTGGATGATCCTAAACATTATTTTGCTAGCATGTGAAATTAAGGATATTGTATGATGGTTTGCACACTCTGTAAAGTCCCCTTTTTTTGGTATTAGAATATGATTGACCTCTTCCAATCGGTTGGCCACTGCGTTGCTCTCCAGCTTTGCTGGCATAGCTTAGTTAGAACCTTTACTGATTCTTCTGTTGCTTGCCATATTTCTGTGGGTATTCCATCAGTTCCTGTGGCCTTCTGACTTGGTAATGACCAGAGTAATGATCTGACTTCTTCTAGTACTAGAGTTTCTTGTAATAGCAAATAAAATATCTTTTTCTAAACTATCTTTGCTCAAGGAAGAAGGGAATATTGCTGCTTGGAAGGTTCCATGTTCTAGAATGCAGAAAAAGGCATAGGGAACATGGGGGGGAAAAAGAACAGTAATCTTCTATAGAGCACACAGAGCAGGAAGAGGAAAGCTGGAAGAGCTGATATTGTATTGCAGAATCTTAGTGGTATTTTCAACAATTGCAAATTTATATATGATAGTACTCCATAAAGCAGGGAAATTTGTTGAATGATTTTCGGCCAATTAACCTCTCTCACATAACTCTACCTCAAAGTGTTGTTGTGGGAATAATATGAAGAGAGATTGCCCTATAAACACATTGAGCTCCTGGAGAAAAGGTAAGATATAAATCTAATCAGTAAATAAACCAGACCGACTCCTTAAAGTTCTATTTTCAGAATAAATGCCAGACAGTGTGAGGATGTTCCTTCCTATTTTTGTGGTTTTTAGACTTAGGAGACTAGATCCAAGGTGAATAAAGGAAGTAAAGGATAACTTCTAATTCACTTTACACTCCAAAGACACACAACCACCAGCCTTGACAGTAAAGGCTAAAGCTGGTGATGTGGAAAGTATAGTTCCCAGGCTAGAGAGGATCATTATCTAAGTATATCTCAGCTATCTAAAGTCACCAAGAAAACCACCAAACTATCTGTTAACTTGGAAAAGCAGGAAGAAGGTGGGAATTTAAACTCGGGAGCTGTAATGTTCACAGATAGATAAGGATTTGGGAGATGGTTTTGTAAGCAGCCATCTGCACATTCCTCTGTTATGTATGAAAAGAAAATCTTTCTCACCAGTTTGCAGGAAAACTGCTAAAAGAACCTAAGATAGACTCCACCACAACATATTGGGGAATAAATTGGTTCTAAATTGGAAATAGTTCAGCTCTTTAAATTCTTGTAACCTTATTCCTTTCATCTCAATCTCTTTAATAAGAATCTACTTGCAGTTTGAGGCAACTGCTGAAAGTTTGACAGAAGCATAAATATATGAAGGCTCTGAATTCTTTGCTCAACATTTAGGCAATTAAGGCTTTGTACAGATTTCCATCCTGTCAAGCCAAGGGCTGAATAAGGGGTAAATATCTGGAGAGATGATTTACTTATAAGCCCTGATATGAAGCCAGATATAGTCCTTCTTACCTAGGCTGACCATATTTCCTTCAGACAAAAATGGGACTTTTGGGATGGCAAAACGGGACAGGGTCTTATGCCACCATGCCAGCCTCCAAACCCTGCCCCCCAGTCCACGTAATTGGCTCCCAGCTGCAAACCCCGCCCCCGCCCCACACGATTGGCTCCCGCCTGCAAACCCCGCCCCCATCAGCGTGATTGGCTCGGATTGTAATTTTTTTCCCCGATTTTTAAAGGTTTTTTTTTTCTTCTAGCAGTAAATGGTGCAGCAGAGCTGGTGTGTTTGGGGGAGGCTGGAGTACACACACTGTGCACACAGCACCGTCATCGGCCGGGGAACAAGGGGCGGGGATGGAGGCCCACCACTGCCCCATCCCCCTCGGGCTTGGCCGAGGGAGGGAGGAGAGTCGCTGATGCTGCCACCGCCACAGAGCAGGAGAAGCAGGAGGAGCCGGCTGCGCTCGGCTGCTTCAGCCACACCACTCCGCCCCTTGCTGCCCGCTGAATCTCCACAGGGTGGCCGGCTCCTGCTTCTCCTGCTCGGTGGCCCGACAACTCTCCTCCCTTGGCCAAGCCCGATCAGATGCACATACACACACTCACACACTCACAGGACAGACTGCCCTCGGCAGGAGCTGGCTGTGCTGGGAAGCTTCAGCCACACCACTCCGCCCCTCGCCACCCGCTGAAGCCCCCCAGCATGGCCAGCTCCTGCCAGGGCAGTCTGTCCTGTGTGTGTGTGTGTGTGTGTGCATCTGATCGGGCTTGGCCGAGGGAGGAGAGTTGTTGGGCCGCCGAGCAGGAGAAGCAGGAGCGGCCACCCTGGGGAGCTTCAGCGGGCAGCAAGGGGCGGAGTGGTGTGGCTGAAGCAGCTGAGTGCAGCCGGCTTCTCCTGATCGGCGGCCCGACAACTCTCCTCCCTCGGCCAAGCCCGATCAGATGCGCACACACACACACACGTACCCCACACCCTCTTTCTCCAGCCTCCCCATGACCAAATGCACCCGCACCTGTTGCAGAGAGGTGTCTTTTGAGGGAGAAAATGTTAAAAAAACACCCTAAGTTAAAAAATATTTTCAGCAAGTAACTTTTTAGGAAAGACAATGTTTTCCATATAAGAATAAATAAGGAAAGAAAATATTTTGAAACAAATCACCAGGGTAAATTAACTCAACTGGTGATATTATAAGGCCATTATCAAATAATAATTAAAGTATTATGGCAATACTTGCAATACTTCTAAATAGTAATAATCACAATTGAAATAGTAATTTCCACCAATGTTGGGGGAGGGATCTCAGAACCATTCCTGGACATTCTAGAAGACATTTTCCTAACTATTGATACCCTTTTTTATTATTGTTTATTAATTTATGGTCCAAGGCCAAGCCAACAAACATTAATTAACCGCCCAGAGTCCCCTCTGGAAATGGGGGGAGATGGGCGGTGATATAAGTTAGAAATATAAATAAATAAATAAATAAATAAATTAAAACATATACAACAATTAAAATGCATATATTTTTAAAAGTACCTGAAAGCAGAAAAAGACTCAAAACCATGAGTAAGGCAACAGTTGATTTCTATAAGCTATAATTAGAGATAGAAATGTTTCATTGTGCTTCATACATCTAAAAAAATTAACATCTTAAAGGGAAAGCAATGATTTTCGCATTGTGAGAGAGATTAAAATTTCTGATAAATGGATGAGATCTGATCACTGATGAATATATAGTGAATGTTTTAATAAAACATGAGATAAAGGATTCAATTTCTGTTTTTGAATAAATACAAATATGAATTTCATGAGGGAGCTTGAAATATTTGGGAGATTATAGTTTTTTGTTGTTTAGTTGTTTACTTGTGTCCAACTCTTCATGACCTCATGGACCATAGCACGCCAGGCCTTCCTATCCTCCACTGTCACCCGGAGTTTACTCAAATTCAAGTTCATTACATCGGTGATGCTATCTAACCATCTCATCCTCTGCCGTCCCCTTCTCCTTTTGCCTTCAGTCTTTCCCAGCATCAGGGTCTTTTCCAGTGAGTCCTCTCTTCGCATTAGGTGGCCAAAGTATTTCAGCTTCAGCTTCAGCATCTGTCCTTCCAACGAGCAGTCAGGGTTGATTTCCTTTAGGATTGACTGGTTTGACCTCCTTGCAGTCCAAGGGACTCTTAAGAGTCTTCTCCAGCACCACAGTTCGAAAGCATCAATTCTTTGGTGCTCAGCCTTCCTTATGGTCCAACTCTCAAAGCCATACATTACTACTGGAAAAACCATAGCTTTAATTATACGAACCTTTGTCGTCAAGGTGATGTCTCTGCTTTTTAATATGCTGTCTAGGTTTGCCATAGCTTTCCTCCCATGGAGCAAGCGTCTTTTAATTTCATGGCTGCAGTCACCGTCTGCGGTGATCTTGGAGCCCAAGAAAATAAAATCTGTCACTGCTTCCATTTCTTCCCCTTCTATTTGCCAGGAAGTGATGGGACCAGATGCCATGATCTGGTTTTTTTAAATGTTGAGTTTCAAGCCAGCTTTTGCACTCTCCTCTTTCACCCTCATCAAGAGGCTCTTTAGTTCCTCTTCACTTTCTGCCATTAGGGTGGTATCGTCTGCATATCTGAGGTTGTTGATATTTCTCCCGGCAATCTTAACTCCGGCTTGTGATTCATCCAGCCCGGCATTTCTCATGCTGTACTCTGCATATAAGTTAAATAATCAGGGTGATAATATACAGCCTTGTCGTACTCCTTTCCCAATTTTGAACCAGTCGGTTGTTCCATGTCCGGTTCTAACTGTTTCTTCTTGACCCGCATACAGGTTTCTCAGGAGACAGGTAAGGTGGTCTGGTACTCCCATCTCTTTAAGAATTTGCCAATTATAGTATTTCTCTGCAAAATGGTGCAGAATCATACACTGGTTGATTGTAGAGTGTCCAGACTTGAAACTGGCCTGCTCAGTCATTATGGTATTCTCAGAGTGCAGCCAATCCAAGATTGATGGCATTAAAAACCTGTCATATACTTTGCTAATAACTGAAAGAAGACTGATTGGGTGCTAATTAGCAGGGTTTCTAATTATCCTTTTTAATATATATTAATACCTTTATATTCTTGGTTTTAATTCCATACCTTTGTATACAGCAGAGAATGACAACAAGTGCCATGTCATCTGCCAGGCCTCCAAGACCATCCCTCTAAATAAAATCAATCCCACATAAAATGTGAAAAGATATCCCCAAAGTAACCAGTCTCATATGAAATCTTAAATGAAGCTTCAGTGACTTTGCATTATCACACAATAACACTGGGGTTAGAAAAGATTGCTGTTTTAAGTGAAATTTAGAGATGGAGTGATATACATAGAGACAAAAAGGGCTAATTAAAAAGATATCCATTATCTGAAAAAGAATGAGTTAAATACTGTATTTTTAAAGGGGTTTTTAAGGGGGGAAAGCAATCTGAAGCAGGAATGCCAAGAGAAAATAAACAATCCAAGGTTTTAATATAAATTGTGATTGATCTATAGTTTGTCCACACATAAATAAAAGAGGGAAGCATTTGTTCCTACTTCAGGATTTTCATGTAAAAAAAACCCTCTGATTTATTTCATTTTATTCATTTAAAATATTTTCACTGCTGAATCAAAGCCAAATACCCCCCCCCACTTTTTTAATATCTTCATATTACAGGCTGTTGAAGCTAAAAGCCTTGCAAAGTAGTGAAGAATTAATTATAATTATGAAGATGTGGGATAGGAGTGAAAAAGCAAGTCACACCACTGCAATGTAATTTGATGGTGATACTACCCAATTATTGGGAATTTTGTGTGATATTTCAGCAGGGTGAACTATGAAACTGATAACGCCATTAATAACCCCATCCCTTCAGCACTGTATTTATTTATTTATTTATTTTTCCATTTCCATTACCGCACCATCTCCCTCGAAGGGGACTCTGGGCGGTTATCAGCAATTAACAACAGAAAAGACCACTGATCACAGGAGATAGCCCAACGAGAAAGCAGTCTTCATCATTCCCAGTGCCACTGTGGTGATCCATCATGAATATCATCCCCCACCCCCACCCCAAATCAAGTGATTAAAGCAGACTTTAAAATACTTCATGTAAGGAGTATGTTACTAGCACATTCCCTTTCTGGCCACTTTAGGTTGAAGACTGACCTTGTTTTCCAGCCAAAATATGTCACAAAGCAATCCAACTATTTCAGTTGCTTCTGTAGACCACACCCAGCTCCAATCCAATGCTCGGGTCTATGCAAAAGCCTTGTATAGTCAGATATGCTGTGCTATTAAAATTTTTGAAATTAATTTCTTCTAGATAATTACATAATTAGTTAATACTTTTCTGCTCTGTAGATTTGACTGTATGGATTTGGGAGAGCAAAATATGGATTGCAAAAAAAACAGTAAATGGTCACGTTCCCTGTAGGAGAGAACTATAGCTCTGTTTTTCATAATCATTTACATCAAAGGAAGCATGTAATAACAGCTCAGACTGTCAACTTAAATTGCAATTCTTCACCCACTCACTCAGGAATCAATCCCACTGAACTCATAAAACTTACTTCTGATTAGGCATGTATAAGATTCTGCTTCTGGCTGAGTCAGACTATAACATTTGTGGCCAAATCTCCATCTGAAATTATTATAATTAATTTTAGAGTTTGGTTAACGCTTAGCTTCAGTAAAGGAGCTAGTTTGTTTTCTCATAATGCTTGTCGGATAAGGGAGCGTACAAGTGAGAAATACTTTAATGCAGTGCTTCCCAAACTTTTTCATTCATTACCCAAAACCGCTTATCAGAAAGTCCTTTTTACCAATGTAGGTAAATCACTTTGAGTAAGTTTAAATTCCCTGTTGTGATTGGGTAATGGGTTCATGTGTTGTTACCCAAAGAAAAACCACTTTTACCCAATTTTGGGTAATTTACCCAGGTTTGGGAAGCACTGCTTTAATGAAACAAAAAACAGAAATCTGTTCTCACATCAAATTTCTGTTTCTAATTTAAACAGCAAGGGTATACGAAAATCCCCAAGTTGCCAGAGATTCTACAGAATCAATGACAGTTGCATACCATCTCTTGACTTAAACGGAAAGTTGGCCAAGTAAAAACCTGCAATTTAATGATTTTGTTTTGTGACTGAGTTTTATGACAAAGGTGAGCATAGGTCTTGTTAACACCACCTCTGGAATAATATATAGTTCTACTTAATTATAAATAAGTGTGAATTCCAAAGAGTATAGAAAACTTCACAATAGCTGTGAGGTCCTTCCCCAAAGTTTTCTTCATGAAAAAGATTTAATTTAGAGACTTGTGGATTGAGACCTCAGATATAGTATGAGTTGATTGACTGGCCCTGTGTACAGAACTATAGATTTATTAAGGATTGTTACCTAGGGTGAAATTAATTATTTTCTTAAATCTAAGATGCACATCTTTAATATTCAATTAATTTCCTTCTATTATCTAAACATTCATGGCATATAACTGAAATAGTTGGATTGCTTTGTGACATATTTTGGCTGGAAAACAAGGTCAGTCTTCAACCTAAAGTGGCCAGAAAGGGAATGTGCTAGTAACATACTCCTTACATGAAGTATTTTAAAGTCTGCTTTAATCACTTGATTTGGGGTGGGGGTGGGGGATGATATTCATGATGGATCACCACAGTGGCACTGGGAATGATGAAGACTGCTTTCTCGTTGGGCTATCTCCTGTGATCAGTGGTCTTTTCTGTTGTTAATTGCTGATAACCGCCCAGAGTCCCCTTCGAGGGAGATGGTGCGGTAATGGAAATGGAAAAATAAATAAATAAATAAATAAATACAGTGCTGAAGGGATGGGGTTATTAATGGCGTTATCAGTTTCATAGTTCACCCTGCTGAAATATCACACAAAATTCCCAATAATTGGGTAGTATCACCATCAAATTACATTGCAGTGGTGTGACTTGCTTTTTCACTCCTATCCCACATCTTCATAATTATAATTAATTCTTCACTACTTTGCAAGGCTTTTAGCTTCAACAGCCTGTAATATGAAGATATTAAAAAAGTGGGGGGGGGGGTATTTGGCTTTGATTCAGCAGTGAAAATATTTTAAATGAATAAAATGAAATAAATCAGAGGGTTTTTTTTACATGAAAATCCTGAAGTAGGAACAAATGCTTCCCTCTTTTATTTATGTGTGGACAAACTATAGATCAATCACAATTTATATTAAAACCTTGGATTGTTTATTTTCTCTTGGCATTCCTGCTTCAGATTGCTTTCCCCCCTTAAAAACCCCTTTAAAAATACAGTATTTAACTCATTCTTTTTCAGATAATGGATATCTTTTTAATTAGCCCTTTTTGTCTCTATGTATATCACTCCATCTCTAAATTTCACTTAAAACAGCAATCTTTTCTAACCCCAGTGTTATTGTGTGATAATGCAAAGTCACTGAAGCTTCATTTAAGATTTCATATGAGACTGGTTACTTTGGGGATATCTTTTCACATTTTATGTGGGATTGATTTTATTTAGAGGGATGGTCTTGGAGGCCTGGCAGATGACATGGCACTTGTTGTCATTCTCTGCTGTATACAAAGGTATGGAATTAAAACCAAGAATATAAAGGTATTAATATATATTAAAAAGGATAATTAGAAACCCTGCTAATTAGCACCCAATCAGTCTTCTTTCAGTTATTAGCAAAGTATATGACAGGTTTTTAATGCCATCAATCTTGGATTGGCTGCACTCTGAGAATACCATAATGACTGAGCAGGCCAGTTTCAAGTCTGGACACTCTACAATCAACCAGTGTATGATTCTGCACCATTTTGCAGAGAAATACTATAATTGGCAAATTCTTAAAGAGATGGGAGTACCAGACCACCTTACCTGTCTCCTGAGAAACCTGTATGCGGGTCAAGAAGAAACAGTTAGAACCGGACATGGAACAACCGACTGGTTCAAAATTGGGAAAGGAGTACGACAAGGCTGTATATTATCACCCTGATTATTTAACTTATATGCAGAGTACAGCATGAGAAATGCCGGGCTGGATGAAGCACAAGCCGGAGTTAAGATTGCCGGGAGAAATATCAACAACCTCAGATATGCAGACGATACCACCCTAATGGCAGAAAGTGAAGAGGAACTAAAGAGCCTCTTGATGAGGGTGAAAGAGGAGAGTGCAAAAGCTGGCTTGAAACTCAACATTTAAAAAAACCAGATCATGGCATCTGGTCCCATCACTTCCTGGCAAATAGAAGGGGAAGAAATGGAAGCAGTGACAGATTTTATTTTCTTGGGCTCCAAGATCACCGCAGACGGTGACTGCAGCCATGAAATTAAAAGACGCTTGCTCCATGGGAGGAAAGCTATGGCAAACCTAGACAGCATATTAAAAAGCAGAGACATCACCTTGACGACAAAGGTTCGTATAATTAAAGCTATGGTTTTTCCAGTAGTAATGTATGGCTTTGAGAGTTGGACCATAAGGAAGGCTGAGCACCAAAGAATTGATGCTTTCGAACTGTGGTGCTGGAGAAGACTCTTAAGAGTCCCTTGGACTGCAAGGAGGTCAAACCAGTCAATCCTAAAGGAAATCAACCCTGACTGCTCGTTGGAAGGACAGATGCTGAAGCTGAAGCTGAAATACTTTGGCCACCTAATGCGAAGAGAGGACTCACTGGAAAAGACCCTGATGCTGGGAAAGACTGAAGGCAAAAGGAGAAGGGGACGGCAGAGGATGAGATGGTTAGATAGCATCACCGATGTAATGAACTTGAATTTGAGTAAACTCCGGGTGACAGTGGAGGATAGGAAGGCCTGGCGTGCTATGGTCCATGAGGTCACGAAGAGTTGGACACAAGTAAACAACTAAACAACAAAAAACTATAATCTCCCAAATATTTCAAGCTCCCTCATGAAATTCATATTTGTATTTATTCAAAAACAGAAATTGAATCCTTTATCTCATGTTTTATTAAAACATTCACTATATCAGAGCTTTCCAAACTGTGTGTCGCGACACAAAAGTGTGTCTCCATACACAGCGTGGTGTGTCGCCACACCACCCGGAAGCGGCGGCGCGCGCGTGCACGGCGGCCGCCATGCACGCGCGCGCCATCGCACGGCGGCCGCCATGCACGCGCGCGCCATCGCACGGCGGCCGCCATGCACGCGCGCGCCGTCGCACGCCAGCCAGCATGCACGCGCGCGCCGCCGCACGCCCCCCGCGCCGCCGCACGCCCCCCCGGGCCGCCGCCGTGCGTGCGCGCTGCTGCACGCCCCCCCGCACCGCCGCCGTGCGCGCGCGAGTCGCCACCGCCGCCGCCGCTCGGTGTGTCACCAGCGGCGGCACTTTGGAAAGCCCTGCACTATATATTCATCAGTGATCAGATCTCATCCATTTATCAGAAATTTTAATCTCTCTCACAATGCGAAAATCATTGCTTTCCCTTTAAGATGTTAATTTTTTTAGATGTATGAAGCACAATGAAACATTTCTATCTCTAATTATAGCTAATAGAAATCAACTGTTGCCTTACTCATGGTTTTGAGTCTTTTTCTGCTTTCAGGTACTTTTAAAAATATATGCATTTTAATTGTTGTATATGTTTTAATTTATTTATTTATTTATTTATTTATATTTCTAACTTATATCACCGCCCATCTCCCCCCATTTCCAGAGGGGACTCTGGGCGGTTAATTAATGTTTGTTGGCTTGGCCTTGGACCATAAATTAATAAACAATAATAAAAAAGGGTATCAATAGTTAGGAAAATGTCTTCTAGAATGTCCAGGAATGGTTCTGAGATCCCTCCCCCAACATTGGTGGAAATTACTATTTCAATTGTGATTATTACTATTTAGAAGTATTGCAAGTATTGCCATAATACTTTAATTATTATTTGATAATGGCCTTATAATATCACCAGTTGAGTTAATTTACCCTGGTGATTTGTTTCAAAATATTTTCTTTCCTTATTTATTCTTATATGGAAAACATTGTCTTTCCTAAAAAGTTACTTGCTGAAAATATTTTTTAACTTAGGGTGTTTTTTTAACGTTTTCTCCCTCAAAAGACATTTTTCAGGGACTTTTTACATATTTAAAAAGAATTGCATAGAGTACTGTATCACCAGGAGCAATCAAAATGTTATAAATTGCCAAAGCCTAATCTTCCCTTCATACATCTGGGAATTGATGCAAAGGCTGTCCAATAAAGTGTCGTATTATTTATTGTTCTTGCATATTTATTAAGAATCTATTATGTATCTTTAAGACAGGAAAATATTAATTTCTGCATGTCAATCTGCAGAAAAACCATAGGAGAAAGAGTAGTAAAATAAAATGTTAGCAAACTTATATACACACCATCTCCAGCATGATCCTGGAAAAAGGTGAAGCTGCTTTCGGGAGTTGTAAACAGGGCCTACTCATGTGAAGCGTTGCACATCTCTAGCAGTTAATGTTTCAGTCTTTCCATCATTCTGCCCCTTAAACAGAACATCAATTTAATGAAATTAGGAAGTAAGAAGATCCTTCTACAGTATGTGGTATAATAAATCCATAATGTCTTCAAGAAGACCTCAACTACGACCTGCAGTAGACCAATTCTAGATGATCATATTTAAAGTCAGTCTTTTTTGTTGTTTGTTTTATTCCTTTGAGAATACATAAATCACTTGTCTTGTAAAAGTATAACATAGTGTCCTTAGAAACATTAAAGAATGGGCATCTTTACACAAAAAGAACTTTTATTCTTAATCTTATATTTAACTGTGGCTTCTTTTTTAAATTGTGGCAGCAATTGCATACACACTTACTTAGAAGTATGTCCAGTTTAATTCAATGATCTTACTTCTGGGTAGAGAAACATAGGTTAGCAGCTATATTGAGGAATTTTCTGTTATTAGAAAAATAAGATAACGGTAAGTTTTGTGGCAAATCTTCAAGTATTATCCAAAGAAATACTATACAAATATTGTACATGGGGAGTTGCATGCTTGAAACAGTGCGGTCTGTCAACTAGCATTAGCTAACATATTTCCCTATATTGCTATAGCAGTGAAATATTTTACTTATTTTGTAAGGCCTATTTTTCACTTTAAACTCTTCAAGAAAGCTGCTGTAGTCCAAACCCAGCAAAGTAATTATTTTTAATTGAGTTGGCACACATCCAATTCTTAAGTGGGAGAATTAAGTCTTTTCTTACTGTTTTCAATAGAGGTAGTTGTTCTTAAAATAGTTCTTTAATTCAAAATCCTTATGGACAGTTCCCCAGATGCAACTTAACAAAATTATATTATTATGGTGTGATTCCATTTCCATTTAATTTTACCAGGAGAACAGAAACAAATACAGATCGACCTCATTTAGTGACCACAGTTGGGACCAGCAACTCGGTGGTTAAGTGAAGAGGTTGCTAAGTGGAACCGTGACTATGCTTGTGATCTTACTTCAGCTTTCTTTTGCTTTACAGACCTGTGAAGGTTATAAATGTGAGGATTGGTTGATAAGTTACTTTTTCATCACCATCATAACTGTGAACGGTCACTAAATGAGGCAGTCACTAAATGAGGCAATCATTAAACAAGGATTATCTGTAGTTAATATTTCTGGGTAATAGTGATGTTCAAATAGCTTCATATAGCTTGCACTAATATTCAAGAGTCAGAATTTCAGTTTGGAGAGATTATAGATCTATTGGTTGTTCATTGCACACCCACAGAAAATATCTAATTATCTCCTGTAGTAAGAAAGAAGAGGGCATTCTTGTCCCAGTAGTTCCTTCCTCCTAATACCTTTGCAAATACCTAGTTCTTGTGTTTGATGGGGACAAAATAGTATTGATATTATTATACCCCCTTGCCATTTTAGCTACCAATTCTACCATTTCATTTCCAGAATGCCCATATAGGTAAAAATGCAAATTAACCAAGCCCCAAAGTTAAAAAAAAACCAATTCAAAATTTAACAACCAAATTTTTATTATTCAATAAATCGTTCATAAAATCCTCCCATAATCCCACAAGTATTACCTGATCTACTCCTTAGCCAATTGAACAATATTTTTACACTTTTTAAAAAGCACATATTGAGGATGCTTCCTTCCTGCCAAATTATCATAAAATACCATACCCCCAAAATAAATGTTGTAACTATTTGAATTTGTGTTCAATAAGGATTCAAATAAGAGTTCTATTGAATAATAACCATCCCATAGTTCTAGTTAATGGAAAATGTAGGCCCTATATATTCCATGACATTAAGTTACTCACAGCTTCATTTCATTTCTCTTCCAGCAAATTAAATGTTTCTCCAAAGCACAGTCATTGATATATAAACTCACCTCCATACTTGATGAGGTAATTGTTGGCAACTCATTAATCATTATATGAAAGAGTAGGCTCACCACATGTCCTTGAGGAATGCTATACATTGTCTAAAGTGGGAACACTCTTTTTTTCAGCCTAATTATTGTTGTGGGGGGAGCTGTTTTTCAAAAATTGGCTCCCTTTTGCCAATTACTTTTAGTGAGAAAAATCCCCATTTGTTCAAGTGGAGTCTTTTTCTCAGACCAGTTCTGTATAGGAGAGAGTGACAAGTAGGAGGAGCTGTAGAGCAGATCTGGCCCTCAGGTTTGCAATTCTCCAGTTCAGTTTTAGAAGGGGAGATGAAAACAGAGTTTCTCAGCTTGATAGACGTAAGAAAGAAACAACAATGCTAGAAAGCCAAAGTTTGTAACACGGTGGTAACATGGAGTGTCATTAGAAACAATTGCACCACTACTCAATGTTGCTTCAGGGCTGTGCTGCAATATTTTTGTTTTGTTTTGCTTTGTTTTTGCCACCAACAATTTATTTTAATTCACAACCTTGGAAATATAATTATAATATGGCCAGCAGCAGTATAAAACCTTGGGAGAGAAGTATATCACAATGGATTTAAATCAGTTAGCCCTTTAGTAGAATCTGGTGCCTTTCAGCTATATTGCAATTAAAACAAAAATTCTTGAGTTGTGCTTTTGTTAGCATTAATTTTTCCAGGGCCTTTTATATAGCATGACTATGAACCATGGAATATCAAGATCATTTATCATTACAGCATAGCTAATTTTTTTCTAATGAAACTGCGAAAGACTAATGAATTTGGAATTAGGTTTAATCATAGGTTGTTTAAAGCTTTTTCTTAAATCAAGTTGGCTTTTGCAGGACAAAAATGGTGCTGGGGTTTTCTTTCCTCAAAAGAAAGAGAGATAAAGATTTTAGATTATATATCTACTCTACGTGCCCTGTCAGATGCTTTTCAGGATGCTGTAAATTTAGATTAAACTGATTTTCAAGGCAAATGCAAACGTAGCACGCGACAATACAGGTAGTCCTTGCTTAACAATGCTAATTGGGACTGGAAACTCCATCGTTAAGCAATGCAGCTGTAAGTCGAAAAACCATAAGACTGTGCTGGCAGTTCCAGAAGTCCTGGTTGCCATCATTAAGTGAGGACTGTGCAGGTCGTTATGCAAGGACCTCATGTGACCGCAACTGCTGGCTTCCCCATTGACTTTGTCATACAGTATGATCGCAGGACTCTGTGATGTTGTAACCACAAGCTGGGCACCAAGCTCCCAGATCACAATCACGACAGCCATAAGTATGAGGACCCATCATAATTACCACTTGTTCAGGACCTTCATAAGTTTGAACAGTCACTGAATGAGTGGTCATTACACAAGGACCACCTGTAATCTAAATCCATTACCAAGGCATAGATATTGAAACTCTATCCAAGTAGTTTTATAGCTAGTGAAATGAGTTCCATGCATATAGCATTATTATTCTATAAAGACAAAGATGTATCTGCAGACACAACCAAGTGGGAGGCAACCCCCACCCCCACGCTTTTCCAGATTTTACAAAATCCAGTCAGGTGGATGGATCATCCAGTAACACTGTTTCTATTTTGTCTTCATCGAGCATTAGCCTGTTAGATCTCATTCAGTCCACTGCTTGGCCAGGCATTCCCTAACCACTTCTACCGTCTCACCTGCAACTGAATAAGAGAGGGCCACATGCTGTTGATGGCACTGAAATTCCCAAATGACTCCATTCAGCACTTCCAAGTACTGTAGGTGTTAAACAGCAGGTGATACGACGGAGAAATACCATGGGGTTAAATAGTATTAATCGAAGAGATTAATACATTAAATTAAATAGTATTCTCCAACACTACGTATTGGAATCAGTTGTCCAACTATGAGTGGAACTGTGATAGTAACACCATCTAAACTGCCAACTTTCCAGAAGGATTTTCAGTTCTTAGCAATATGTGTTAGTTTGTGATCCAGTTTAACACACATTCACTCATTCAAATGGATGAACTGAGTCTTTGCCAATGGTGGTATATAATTAAGAGCAAGATCTGTAGTAAATATGAAATATTGTGTTTAAAATTCTGTAAGTAGGAAGACTTCTTTTGAATGTAATATTAATCATATTTTCCTACCTCCATACATCTGTTCTCATTTGTTAAAGTAAGATAGATCCTGCTATTTGTTTTTATTCATTTCTGCCATTCTAGTGTTGAGCAGAACATAATCAAGAGACCTGCGTTCTAATGAAAGAGAGTCCTTTCTTAATTCTCTGGTTAAATATATAAAAAAGATAGTTGAAGAGAATTACTCAAGACCATACTGATAAATGATTATCCAAGAACATGGCTTTTGACTGATAATTTTTGACTTAATGCTTTTATTTCTCATTATTGTCACTACGATTATTCCACAAGGTGATGTTTATATAGCATCCCTTTCTTTGTTTATGCCCTTTAAAATATTGCTTATGCTAAACTCTAGATCTCACCAGAACAGCAAGCAAAAGAGAAACAATTGTCATTTTAACTTATATTTTTACCTTACTACCCACCAAGAAGGAACATATCATTGGCTTTTTAATGTTTAGTATTTTAATTTTAATGCATTCCCATAGTGATAATGAGAATTCTGATTAATTCTTCTGCAGTTTGAAAAAGGAAGGAAGGAGCTATTGATAAAGTAGTTGATTGAGCCCTACACCTATTTTCTTATTTCTAAAAGAATAAGCAATAACTGAAGAATAAAAAAAAAATGGGGTCCCCACCTTTTTATTATTTTGAATGTAGCAACTAGCAATTTAATTGGGATCAATGATCATCCAGCTATCACACTGCGACTGTAATTTTCTCCAGGTGAGGACTACCTTGATTTTTCTAAGCACAGATTTGCAAGGTAGGAAACTTTTGTACCTAGAAATTATTCCACTTGCTTGTGTTAGAAAAGCCCAGACTGGCAAAAACGGTGCCTCTGCAAGCCAAATTCAGTCCATTAGTCATGTACGGGAGAGAGTGCTATGCACATGTTCATACATACTTAAGATATAACATTAGATCTTTATGATAGAGTTCAGTTCTTGTAATCTCCTTTGCAAAAGGGATGCTTCAAAAATTACCTTTGTCTTTCTCATGAGTACTTTTCCTAAGTTCAATTGCTTTCCAAGTTCAATTGCTCTTTTTTTAAAAAAAGCCTTAATATTAGAGAAGAGTTTCCAATTCATTCCCAGTGCATTTGTGACTAACCACTCTCACTTACTTTTCAAGGAATAATGAATAGAATAAACCTTTGAACTTTCTCTCCCCATCTCTTCCATGAAGTTTGACTTGCTGCTAACACTCTTTGTCAAGTGTTAGGAGTACTAGGGCAGGGGTCGGCAAACTTTTTTATGCCAGGAGCCATTTTGACATTTATAATATTCATAACATCACTCGAGAGCCAGGGGGCGGGGTTTGAGGGTGGGAGCCAATCATGTGGAAGGGGGCGGGGTTTATGAGCGGGATCCAATCGCGTGAAAGGGGGCAGGGTTTGCGGGCGGGATTCAATCATGTGGAAGGGGCGGGGTTTGGAGGCAGGAGCTAATGGCGTGCACTGGGGGGCTGCCACGCCTGCCGCCATGCCTGGTTTACTCAATCAGCCCGGCTGGCTGAATTTGCTCAACGCCCAGAACGGGGGCTCGGACTCCGGAGGGCTCAGTAAGAGCCACGCTGCCAGGGGGCTCCCGGAGGGAGGGGGCGCAGCCAGCATGAAATCCCTGGCGTTTCTCTTCCACAGGGCTAAAATGTATTCTCCCCCTCAAAAAACCCACTTGCCTTGAGCAAAGGTTTATCATCCCCCCCTCTCCTTTCAACAGCAAAAAAGGGGTGTGTGCAGCAGTATTTTGGAGCAGGCACTGAGGACAAGGACAATAACAAAACCGACCCATTGCGTGAAGGGGTGGGAGAGCAGGCAGGCAGCCTCTGTGCAGAAAGAGGAGAAGAGACTCAAAGGAGGGGATTCTACAGCCAAAGAACACGTGGGTACACAAACACGCCCAAGAGCTCCAAGCAGCGCGGCGCGATGCACTGATAATTCAACAGCGCCCAGCTGCCCCTTCGCTCAATCTCCCCCCTGCAAAAAGAAAGAAGGGAAAGGAAAAGCATCTGAGAACGCTCGGCTGCCTCTCCTCCCCCACCCCTTTGCTGGTGGGGGAGGAGAGGCAGCCGAGCATTCTCAGATGCTTTTCCTTCTTTCTTTTTGCAGGGGGGAGATTGAGTGAAGGGGCAGCTGGGCGCCTAAAAGGAAACGAAAATGCTCTTTTCCCACTCTCAAAAATCTGCCTCCCCATCCTGCGGGAAGCAGTTTAACTGGGCGGGACGAGGGGGAGGGGTCGCCTGGGCTGGGTCAGGGCCAAAGGGACGCCGCGCAAGCCTTCAGCTCAGGGGCAGGAAGGTTGGCACTCTCCAAACCCCTGGCCTCCTTCCTCTCCAGTCCCCGCCAGGATGGTGAGAGCTGCAGCCCAGCCTCTTTGAAGGCACCCGGTTGCCCGGCCCTGCCGCCCTTAGCGGAGACCTCAGGTCATTGAGCCGCCTTTACTGGGAATTCCACCCAGCTGAAAAACCGCACCAATTTCCTCTGGCGGGAGAAGAGGGCTTGGAAAAGCGGCCGCTACTGGTTTTCTTCGGGGAAAAGGCAACCGAGAGAGCCGGAGCTGCTGCCGGAGCTCCGATTCTTGGAGCTCCATGGGACATCTCCCTGTGGAACTGTATGCCCCCCCGACACAGACACACCCGGCGCCGAAAGATGGGGGCCTGGTGCTGGAATGCCCCCTCCAAGAGGCAGGCAGGACTCCCTCTTTCTAGGGCAGCTGCTCCCGAGACTTGCGACCGGAAGGCGGTTGGCGGAAACCGTTTGGGGAAGAGGGAGCAGCAATTCTTTCTCCTTGCATGGGATCCGGTGCCTGACCCCCACGGGTACTGCCTTCCTTCCGCAACCCTGGTGGGCTCCCGATGCCACGTGGGATGATGCCCATTCACTCCGCTATTTCTCCCAGCCAACTGGGGAGGGTAGAATCGGCCGGCCGGCGTGTGGGGGGAGGAATGGAAGAGCCACAGTCAAGGGGCCAAAGAGCCGCATCTGGCTCGCGAGCCGCCATTTCCGACCCTTGTACTAGGGCAATTAAAAACATTTGTATGCAATAGGAATGGATCGAATCTCAACTCATCAATTACAAAAAATGATTCAGATAGTCAAAGTACCAAAGCCAGTCAGATCTATCTGGTAGACTGTATGTAAATAATATAAATATAAGCATATATACCAATCCCCTGAATATCATATTTATGTGGGGAGGGCAGGGAAAATGATATTGATATTACTGATACTGATATTGAAATTACATGAAGTGCAATATATAAAATGTTGTATATAAACTGCAGTCTGTGGTAAGCTATATTATAATTCTAGAATTATTGTTAAAAAAACTTTGTTAATTTTAGCAGTAAGAGATAGCAATAAAATATTGAAATAATTTATATCAATTTACGAAGCTACTGTATCTTGGCCACAAAAGGATAGGTGTGCATACTAAGGATGTGCATTGGACTCAGGTGAAGCCCACATTCCAAGATGGAATTGGGTAACTAGAACATACCAATTCTGAATTGGAATACTGGATTAATAATAAAAAAGTTATCCCAGCTATAGCCTCTTAGATGGGAGACAAAATCATGGAATCGGAAAAGTTCTTTAGTTGTAATGCAATCTCCATGCCACCCAATCCGTCATCCTGAGCACTTTCTCTATTAACTAGCTGACCAGGCTCAACAGTAACTGATTAAATGGAAAGAATTAGCAAGATCATTTCTTATATTTCCAACACATACCTCCAATAATTTGTACAACTGCATTCAGGAAGGGGCATTATCATTCTTTATAAACTTCCCTTCTCTTTACACAAATTTCCCTAATTTTTTTTCAGCTTCAGATTAAAAAATAACCTCAAGCAAGCTGGTCAGCTGTAACCATATCTTAGAAATCCTTGGGTTCATCGAATGAATTTAGAAACTGAAGTCTTCCAAAGAAAATGCTACCACAAATCTTTGAGTTGACAGAAAAGTATACTGACATAAAATTTGCTTTTCTAATTGCCTGGAGAAGATGCTGATGCTAGGGAAAGTGGAAGGCAAAAGGAAGAGGGGCCGACCAAGGGCAAGATGGATGATATTCTGGAGGTGACGGACTCATCCGTGGGGGATCTGGGGATGGTGATGGCCGACAAGAAGCTTTGGCGTGGGCTGGTCCATGAAGTCATGAATAGTTGGAAGCGACTGAACGAATAAGCAAAAAAAATGCTGTCTTTATTTTTTTAATGTGGAACAAGTTACATTTCACTACGTTCCCCCCCCCCTCAAGTTTTGCCACCTTGATAGGTTGCGAGGAAGTATAGTATGAGGACATGACGTAAGATAACAACTCTATCACTGCTATTGGAGAGCTCAGATAAGAAAGGTACATATCCCTCATAGCTTGTCCAGTGCCATTATAGGCAAATTAAACTATACTTACTGTAAATTGTTTGAAACACAGTACATTAACACTTAAATTAAAACATCTGGCAATAGAACTTTTTCAGATGTGCAATTGTATATAAAATGTGCTGCTCCAGTGTTCCATATAGATTCAGATCATGCTCTCAGCTGTTAATAATATAAACTTAAAAGATTATTTCAATCGACCCGTCCTACCTGGTCCTGCAGAGAGGGCACGCTACGAACCCCGTCTGCAAGAGAGTTCCACCTGACGGGGTCTAGGAGGCGTGCCTTCTCTGCAGTAGCCCCAGCCCTTTGGAATATTCTCCCCCGGGAGGTAAGATCGGCCCCCTCTCTCCTGGACTTTAGAAAAAACCTGAAGACCTGGCTATGTCATCAGGCGTGGGGAGGGGAGGGGAATAGCCAGTCTTGGGGTTGGCTGGCCCCTTAGATCTGTTTTGACCAGCCTTGTTGATCAGTGGAATAAGATCTACCACCTTTGGATCAAATTATATGATGCTGTAGGTGTGTATATATACTGTATATATGTCTCTCTGTGTGTATATGTATATGTATATGTGTATGTGTATGTGTATGTGTATGTGTATGTGTATGTGTATGTGTATGTGTGTGTATATATATATATATATATATATATATATATATATATGTAATTTTATATTGTTATTATTGATATTTATTGTTTTAATTCTTTTAAATTGTTGTGAACCGCGCAGGGTCCCTCCTTGTGGGGGAGATGGGTGGGATATAAATGTAATAAATAAATAAATTATTTGAGGTTCAAATGCAGTCCCAATTCTTGATCAAATCATATCCATTTCTTCCTCCACAAAATACATTTCCTATATACATCATTGATAGCTTCAGAGTTTACATCAATATTTCCAGTATGAAAGATATAATTCAATTACATAGGTTCCTTTCTGAGAAATCTTGTGAAGTTGTTAATTAAAAAAAAAAGTTGGTTATGTCAGAAAATATCCAACATCACATTCTTTTTTTAAAAAAAGCCCTGTACTCCTTTTATTTCGGCACTTTTTCTAATTTTATACACCCTTTATTACAAATAAAGTTTTATGGACTTAGGATGTCTTTTGCCCCAAATTTGAATATGATATTCTGAAGCATTAGTACTGTCAAATGCCCTGTTCTGAGGTTTTTAAGCTGTTTTTCTAACTCAAATAGTCATACAAATATATTAGCAGTGTTAATGAAAATGAATATTTTAGGAGATAAGTAATCATAAACTCCTGCAGGAACTGGACAAAGATAGTTTAAAAAATGAGCTAGCTTGAATATGATAGATTTACTCATCCCTAACAATCACATATTTATTCTTAGAAATATATATTTCCTTGACTCTAGTGATTAATGGCCATTTCCTAGACAGCTTCTTGTAGATAGTTTCTTGTCATTAGTGATACTAGTATTCAGTGCCCAGTGATGCCAACAGTTTATCTCCCAGTCTTAAATCATTAGAAGCTTTTGTTGTTCAGTCGCTTCCGACTCTTCATGATTTTATGGACCAACCCTCGCCAGAGCTTCCTGTCGGCCGTCGCCATCCCCAGCTCCCCCATGGTCGAGTCCATCACCTCCAGAATATCATCCATATAGACCTAGAAGCTCGTTGCCTATATTAGAAGCTAGTTGCCTATATATACTATATATACATGCCTATATACATTAGAAGCTAGTTGCCTATATATAAAACTATGCTGTTTAACACAAAGTTAAAGGCTGTGCAACTCTGTCAAGATGGTGGCCACACAATGAAAGAATAACTCCATATAAAAAAGGACATGGGTTTGATCACACAAAGCAATTTTATGGTTGGGATATACACTGACCAGTCCATAGATTCAGATGTCTTTAAAACTGATTCTTGCTGATTTCTCCCAAACAAAAGATGGAATACATACATGCTTTGTACCTCAGAGATCACATGGTTTTCCTTCTTGAGGAAACACAACTTCTCTTGATAAGATACTTCCTGTCACCTTGCAGCCTTGATCTGTCATTTTTATTCAAGTCTGTATAAACCTCTGCAGCTACTGGAAGTGTTTCTGCTTCAGTGGAGTGATTTAACTAAATCACCATTGAATTTATTCACTGCATCAAAGGTTTGCACAGCCCTATAATTTACTCCACTGGTTATTCATCATGGCATCTGATTTGCAGGAAATGTACTATATATATGTGCACTCTAATGATTATGTAAGCCCTGCTTAATGACCATCTGTGCAATATGTGGAGAAGATTCTGATGCCCACATGCATCCTGCAAAGGCTCTGTAATAATTTCAATCAATGCTCCTATATAAAGTAATGGGGAAGGCAGCACCTGCTAGATCAAAAGACCTGGGACTAAAGAATAGATATGGTTAAAAGACAGATAAGAAAACTTATTAAATTTTTATCTGTCCTTTGAAAACAGATTGGTTTTTCCCCCCCTCAGATTACTTTGTTTTCCCCAGATAATATTACTGGATAAGAACATTTTTTAATCCATCATTAGTGTGAGGGTAGTCTTAGTCTGAAAGGAGATTGCATATATTGTGAATTTCTAAGAAACACAGCATATATTAGAGCTGTGCAAATCCTTCTAAAGAGGTGCTTTAGAATGTGTGGGAACATGTATGAAGCATCTACTGTTGAATTATTAAAGAAGTCACATGTTTTTCCAATCTCATACTGCTGCTTCAGAAGTTGAAAGCAAAGTCATGGTACATTTTAGTCTAGTACTTCTGGAAGATATTCTGATTCCTAGGCACAAATAATTATCTGAACCAGTTTAAGAAAAAGATCATTAGAATAAAATTTGCACTCTGACTCAAAGTTCACTATTTTGTCCTTAGATAATATAAAGAATTTGATCATAAGGTAAAGGTAAAAGTTCCCCCCACACATTTGTGCAGTCGTGTCCGACTCTAGGGGCCGGTGCTCATCTCCGTTTGTTAGCCAACGAGCCAGCATTGTCCGAAGACGCTTCCACGGTCATGTGGCCGCATGACACGTGCAGAATGCTGTTACCTACCCATTATTTGATCATAGCCTGTCTCTAATCATATGATACAGTCAGCACATGTATTCATTTTAAAGCTCAGTTCTTTTTCATTCAAGCTACACTGAATTTTCCAGGGTATTTTGTGTGTAAGTGTGTGTGTGAGAGAAAAATGATTTTCCCCCCAGAGACACAAAACATTCCATTCCAAAACCCTAACCAATTTTTCATAGTTCTCTTTCCCTGTGTATTTCTGGTTCTCCATTCCTTTAGATGTGTTGCTTTTTTTTTAAGTCATCCCAGCCAACTAGGACCATTTGCTTGATTTTTATGATACAGAAAGGCCAACACAGTTCCTGTTATCACTACTTGTTGGGCCAAAGCATTAAGTGTTTTTAATTATAATGAAACACAAATTCCAGGAAATCATTAAAAACTCTACTATAAGCATGAAGATATACTCCAAATTTTCCTCTCTCTCTCTCTCTCTCTCTCTCTCTCTCTCTCTCTCTCACACACACACACACACACACAAAAATACAAATCCTAAAGAAGTAATTCCAATATTTAGACAATTCTTGCATACACTAATCACAATTACTGATAGAATAATGCAGCCCTAAAAGACAATGCCTCAAAAATGCTGTCCTATTTATTTATTATTTAGAAGACTTATTTGCTCTCCATTCCCTTAACAGCTTAAAAAATACAATAAAAGCATTGGATATTAAAAGTAGGAAAGATATAGCATACAGAACTAACATAGTAGCATGAAAAGACTGGATAATTAAATATTTTGAGTCCTGCTTAAGCTGTGATATGGAGATGGCTTGCTTCCACTTTACTGGCAGTTTGTTATTTCTCCCCACCATGGAGAAAGAATATTGATGTCAAACATATCTGTGGCAGGATCCACAAGAGGTGTCCCATTGATAATGTAATAGTGTGGGATGAAAAGTATAGGAGTAGGTGATTCGGTAAGTAGCTTGGAAAGCCATGTTAGACTTTATACCCTATTGTGAATATCTTGAATTGGACTCTGAAGGCAACCAGTAACCAGTAAAGCTATTTCAATGTGAGGGTAAGTTGGACCTCAAGGAAGCACCACTCTATACTACTGCTGCTACATTTTGGGCCAGCTGCAATTTCTGGACCATCTTCAGAGGCCATCCCACAAAAATTAATTGAAATAATAATTGAAATTGAATTAATTGAAACTTTTCATCCCACACTATTACATTATCAATGGGGCACCTCTTGTGGATCCTGCCACAGATATGTTTGACATCAATATTCTTTCTCCATGGTGGGGAGAAATAACAAACTGCCAGCTTTGAGGTTACCAGTATATGAATCACTGCAGAGAATCCAGGTAGGAATACACCAGATGTATCAACTGAAGGTGATAAATTGGTGGATTGTTTTTGCCTTTGATGAGTCTTGTCTCACACCTCATCTTGACTCCTGGGCTTAAGTTTTGAGCTTGGCAAATATTGGCTTTAAACTTCTTTGTAGGCAAATATAAAATGGAAATTGTTTAATGTGGAGGTGCCCTGAATCAACATGGAGAAGAAACAAAAAGCATTTCCAAGAAACTAAATGTCCTGTTCTGACTTAAGACTGACACACATATTGGATTCAACTGTTTTATTGAGTTACAATTCTATGATCAGGTTCTTTAATGGCAAGACCCAAGTATGGTATCTTCTGATTGGTTGCAGTACACAGTTCTGGTGCAGTTAGTTCCTGGCAGTGATGACCACTGACTCCAGAATCCTACTGAATCAGGAGTGCACAGACAAGACAAGGTGAAGACAGGAACAAGGCTTAGAACATAGACACATTGAACACTCAAGGACAAGACAGACAAGGCTTCAAGTAACAAGGTATGTGGTTCAGTTCAAACTTAGGTAGGGGGCATAACAGGAGTTATGACAGGCTATTGACAGCTCAGGCAACATAGCTGTCAAAGTTGTCAAGGCAGGATTAGGCGGCAGACTGAAGGGAAGACTTCGGTAGGGGGCATGACAGGTGTTATGACAGGCTATTGACAGCTCAGGCAAGGTAGCTGTCAAAGGTTGGCAAGGCGGGATTAGGTAGAAGAGTGAACAGGCAGTGCTGGCTAGGAGGCTGGATGTCAGCAGCAGTGGAAGCAATCCAAGTAAGTTTGGCTGGGGCAGTCAGCACTGGGGAAAAAGGCAGCAGGCTGCAGTTGCAGCGGTGGGCGAAGGCGTAGAGAGGCAGGGAAGCTTGGGTGTGAAGGTGGTCAGTGCTGGAGGAGGAAGGTAGTGGGCTCCATTTGCATACAGTTTGGCATACAGTTGGTGTTCTCGAAGTTGTTGTAGTACTACCCATACAGTACATGCTGAATGATCAGGAGGTCATCCAGGTAAATGACGAGGTAAATGGTGAGGAATTGGTCTAGCAGGTCCTTGAAAATATCATGCATAAAATACATGAATACTGCGGAGGCATTGGACAGACCAAACGGCATGACTGTGAACTCAAAATGTCCATAGCAGGTGCAGAACACCGTCTTCCATTCGTCCCCCGGTCTGATTCTCATGAGGTTGTAAGCTCCTCTCAGGTCTAATTTGGTGAAGACATTGGCACCTTGAATGCATTTTAGCATTAATCTTAGTAGGCTGAAAGCAAAAAATAAGGTAATTGTAACTTCTGTTATAGAACTTCAATATGCTGATGGTAACGTAGTCTGTGCACACTCTGAGGAAGATCTTCAAACTATCCTAAACATCTTTGCAGAAGCATATGAAAAGCTCGGCCTCTCGATTAACATTAAAAAAACCAAAGTGCTTTACCAGCAAGTTCGAACCAATCCCTCTGCAGCACCATCAATCCAGCTTAAAGGTGTGTCACTAGAAAATGTCGACCACTTTTCTTATCTCGGCAGCCATCTATCTACAAAAGCCGACATCGACGCTGAAATTCAGCATCGCCTGAGCTCTGCGAGTGTAGCTTTCTCCCGAATGAAGCGTAGAGTGTTTGAGGATCGGGACATTTTCAGGGAGACCAAAATGCTTGTTTACAAAGCCATTGTACTACCAACCCTTCTGTACGCCTGTGAAACATGGACCCTCTACAAACGCCAACTCCAACTTCTTGAAAGATTCCATCAACGCTGCCTCCGAAAAATTCTGCAAATTACTTGGGAAGATAGGCGGACTAATGTTAGCGTATTAGAAGAAGCGAAAACCACCAGCATTGAAACAATGATCATCCAACATCAACTTCGCTGGACCGGTCATGTTGTTCGAATGCCTGACCATCGTCTTCCAAAGCAGCTACTTTACTCCCAAATTAAGAATGGAAAACGGAATATTGGTGGACAGCAAAAGAGATTCAAAGATACTCTCAAAGCTAATTTAAAAAAATGTAATATCAGCATTGAGAACTGGGAAGCCCTAACTCATGAGCGTTTCAATTGGAGGTCATCCTTTATTAATGGCGCTATGGACTTTGAAGAAGCACGAGTATAGGGCGAAAAGGAGAAATGAGCTAAAAGGAAGGCACGTCAGGCAAACCCTCATCTCCCACCCGGAAACCTATGCCCTCATTGTGGGAGGTTGTGCGGATTCAGAATTGGCCTTTATAGCCACTTACGGATCCACTGTTAAAATTTTACCTTTGGAAGACAATCTTGCTCGGCTACGAGTGATCGCCAATGCAATGCTCTGTTAGAGTTTTTGTGTTGCCCTGGCGAATTATTCCTATACAAAACAAAGCAAAGCCTTCTGATGGTGACGTGAAGTGCAGGTGCAAGATAGTAACAATCACGTGTGTATTGTTTTGACTAGATTGCATGGGAACAAGGTCTCCTGAATCCTTCCGTGGGAAGCCTTGCTCAGCCCCCCCCCCCCTGAGCAAGAAAGGGGGGAACTCAGTGCGTAGATGCAGCACTGCTAACCAATAGCAGGTCATGCTATGTGCTTTAGGCCTAATGCTTTGAGGCCTAGTGTGTGTAACAGCTAACTTCCAGCCAATCAGAAAGCTAGAAGAACTGAATATACAACCATGCAAAATGGTGTTCTATGTCTTCTTGATTTCTAGTGTCTTTTAGTCATGTAGTTCTTCACGTGTTCACTTCCTGTGGACTGGGCAGAGTGAGCTATGCCTGGCTTTGGGTATAGGCCATGGCAGGAACTCTGGCCCTGGGATTAATACACGGAACTCTGCTTATAAGTTTGTTTTGTTTTCCTTTTACAGTGATGTATCCTGTATATTCATCTTTTTCATTGTTGCGATAATGTACTGTATCTGCATTATTGCCCTATGCTAAACAGTAAACACTGTTGGCCCTAACAAGCTGCATTCTTGTCTGTTTATTCTCAAGCCTCGGTTTTTCCCCTTTAAGCCAGCATATACCCCATCATGCTCATGAATGCATTTTAGCAGTTTGGAGATTAAAGGTAGTGGGTATCGGTTTTTTATAGTAATATTGTTCAGTCTCCAATAGTCACAGCAGAGACATAACTCACCGGACTTCTTTTTTATGAAAAGTATGGATGTGGCTCGAGGTGAAGTGGATGGCTGGATAAATTTCTTCTTAAGATTGGAGTCTAAAAATTATCCCAGGGCCAATCGTTTTGGCTCAGAAGGGGAGTAGATCTGCCCCACCAGAAGTTTGGCCCCAGGAATCAACTCAATAGGGCAGTCATAAGATCTATGGGGAGGAAGCCGGTCCGCTTCTTTCTCATTGAAGATGTCTGTGTATTCTCAGAATGGTGAAGGAATCAGGGTTTTGGGTTCCACCATGCTACTAGCAGCCAAGGTATCCAGTACATGCTGGACACACTGCGGG
This sequence comes from Charina bottae, assembly GCA_023362775.1. Classification (NCBI taxonomy): domain Eukaryota; kingdom Metazoa; phylum Chordata; class Lepidosauria; order Squamata; family Charinaidae; genus Charina; species Charina bottae. The sequence goes on along the minus strand of JALMGJ010000001.1, from coordinate 169,731,586 downwards.
CTTGGGAATTCCACCCTTCCACCTGACCAGGCAATCTTTGGTTCATGGGCGCTTAACCAATCTAATCCCAGGACTATGGGGAACTGCTTTGTGGCCTCGAGGTAAAATTTGATCCATTCTACGTGATTCCCAATTCTCATGGCCTTGGTGAAAGTGGCCACTGGCCCAGATCACAGAGGTCATCCATCAATGGTTTCCACCATCAGGGGAGGGTTGACCTTGGTTCGAGGGATCTCCCATTTTTTTTGCAAATTCATTGTCCATAAAAGTAATAGCGGCCCCGGAGTGTCCACCATAGCTTGAGTTGTCACCAGCAGTGCTTGAGCCGATTGTAGCGTTACTGATACTGCCAAATGCCCCAGAGGCAGGACACAGGGCTTGGCTTGCAGTGCACTCCACCCAACCTAACTGCCTTTTTAGGTTGGGCATTGTCTGTTTCCCATCTGGGAGACAAAATTGGTCTTGACAGGGTAGCTGGCCGCTATGTGCCCAGGACTAGTATAGTATAGGCATAGGCCTTCACCCCGGAAGCGTTCCTTTTCGGCCAGTGTGAGGTGTGGCCGGGCACCCCCTAACTGTGGTTTTTCTACTGCAGGTTCCCAACTGCGTGAGGCAGGACTGAATCCTGGGTTGGTAGTACGTCTAGCTTGGCGCTGCTGTAGCTGCCCGTCTATTTTGAGACAGAGGCGCATTAAGTCTTTCAAGGTCGAAGGGTCTTGAAAATGGGTCAATTCATCCAGCATTTCTGCTGATAGCCCCTTTTGAAATTGATTTATCAGGGCCTCTTCCCCCAGTTTAAATTTTGGGCGATTACTTGGAATGTGCTAATGTATTTGGCCACAGGCAGACAGCCTTGTCTCAACCCTCATAGTCTTTGACTAGTGGATTGAACCTTTACTGGGTCCTCATACATCTCTTTCAATTGCCGGACGAATTTGTCAAAATCGTCTAGGAGTGGGCTTTGTTGGGTGATGAGTGGTGATGCCAAATGGGCGGCGATTCCTGTAAGGAGGTTGATTATAAACCCAACCTTGTGCCGGTCAGTAGGGAAATCCCCTTCACGTAGACTTATACACAGTTGGCACTGCACCAAGAAGGCCGGAAATTGATTCAGGTTGCCATCAAACTTTTCCGGCGCAGACACGGGGCATTTCGAGCATGTTGGTGCTGCAGTTGCCTGCTGGGTGAGGAGCTGGGTCAGTTGGGCACTTAAGGTGGCGACTTATTGCCGGAATTGGTCATGATCTGATGCAGTGGGCTCCTTGGCTGTGGACTTTCTGGCCTTGCTCTTCCTCATCCTGGGGCTTGTGTTGGCTGGGGACAATCTGTCCTGTTCCGACTTAAGACTGACACACAGATTGGATTAAACTGTTTTATTGAGTTACAATACTATGATCAGGTTCTTTAATGGCAAGCCCCAAGTATGGTATCTTCTGATTGATTGCAGTACACAGTTCTGGTGCAGTCAATTCCTGGCAGCGATGACCACTCACTCTGGAATCCTACCGAATCAGGAGTGCACAGACAAGACAAGGTGAAGACAGGAACAAGGCTTAGAACATAGACACATTGAACACTCAAGGACAAGACAGACAAGGCTTCAAATAACTGTTGTTTCTGTTGTAAACCGCCCAGAGTCCCCCTTGGGGGAGTTGGGTGGTGATAAATCCAATAAATAAATCCAATAAATAAATAAAAAACAAGGTATGTGGTTCAGTTCAAACTTAGGTAGAGGACGTCACAGGAGTTCTGACAGGCTATTGACAGCTCAGGCAAGGTAGCTGTCAAAATTTGGCAGGGCGGGATTAGGCGGCAGACTGAAGGGGTGGGGCTGGCTAGGAGGCTGGACGTCGGTGGCAGGAGAAGCAATCCAGGTAAGCTTGGCTGGGGCACTCAGAACTGGGGAAAAAGGCAGCAGGCTGCGGTTGCAGCAGCAGGTGAAGGTGTGGAGAGGCAGGGAAGCTCAGGTGTGAAGGCGGTCAGCGCTGGAGGAGGAAGGTAGTGGGCTCCATTTGTGGCAGCGGGCGAAGGCGTGGAGAGGTAGGGAAGCTCAGTTGTGAATGGGTCAGCGGTGGCAGTAGACAGGAATGGAGGTACCGGAGGAGCGGTTCCTTGGTGGGTCTGGGAATGCAGGGCTAAGGAGGTCTTCCGAGGTCTGGAGCTGACAGGTAGCAGAGATCTAGGCCCGATTCCTGAAGAACGGTTGTCCCCGAAAATCTGTTCCTCCTTTCTCCTTCCTTTTATTCTTTTTTCTTCATGCCGTTTGGAGATGGGCTTTCTTTCTTTTTGGCAATTCTTTCAACTGTCTGCCATTGCTGCAAAGCTCCGTACTTTTCCTGCCTTTGCTGCAAGGCTCAAGCTGCATCCTAACACTAAAAGAATTTCTACTTTTAAGAAATTATTTCTTAAAAGAAAGTAGAAATGGTCTCATGAATGTTTGCACTGGAGATAGCCAAAAGTTGCAAATGAGGAGGCATTTTTCAACATGCAACATGTTGAGAAAAGTACTTCCTATTTCTATCTAAATTTACCTGTAATTCATCTTTTACTTCATTTACCACATTCTTTAACACATCACTAAATCCTTCAGGTACGTTGTTTATAAAAATCTATATTTCACAAAACAGACCTTGAGCAGGGTTGAGAATTCAGAATTCAAATAAAAAATAAAAAATCATTAAACTTTTACAAGACTAACTGCATCTGCTAATGAGATCAGATGTTAAATAGAACAAAATCAAGAGTATTGAGATTGAAGTTGACTATCAGTAACTGTGCTGCTTCAGAATACTAAAACCAGTATTTCTTTGATGATTTTCCCCTAAAAATCTTTAAAAATATTAAGGCTAACTTGTGCACTATTACGTAATATCTGAGTAACATTTGTTTGAAACTCTCAGCTGTTGCAAAAAGAGGATTTTAAAAATTACTAACACTACCATTTTCATAGTACCGACCCCAGCTCATGTAAGTGAATGAAAAATTGCTAGATGGGGGGTTTTTCATTACAAAGCCAACAATTTTAAAGTATGTTCTATATTTCTCTTATTTATTTACAGATATAGCAAGCTATTTCATCTATATTGCACTTTGAAGTCCCTTTGGAGAAGAAACAATGTAGATTTTAATCATAACACCTCTTAAACAGTATTTGCCATCTACCTTAATCATATTTAACTGCTGTTATTGCATGTAAATAAATAAAAGAGGCTATACATTTATTAATTTATTTTGTGATTCTTTGAATGAAATAAGGATTTATGTGCAAATATTTTTTATCTTCAAAAGTATTTTAAGTATTAACAGTTTAGGCATTGTCCAGATTTTTCTTGCCTGGCACTTAGATTTTGTCTTATGTAGTTTTCTGCCATTGATATTCAGACAGATTAAGAAGGCTTTCTTTTTTCTTTTTTGTCCCTTTGAGTCAGTGTTGACTCCTGGTGACTGCCAGGACTAGTCCCTGCAGTTTTTTTGGCAAGATTTCAGAAATGTTTTCCATTGCCTCCTTCCCAAGGCTAAGAGAGAGTGACTGGCTCAAAGTCATCCAGCTGCCTCTGTGCCTAAGGCAGGAATAGAACCCAAGGTCTCCTGGTTCCTAGCCTGGTGCCTTAACCACTACACCAAACTGGGTCTCATACTAAAAATGCATTTATGGATCTTAATTATAAGATTGGTGAGATTCAGTTTATAAAGAGCCAAATTTTATATGTCAGATACCTTTCTGCCTGGTGATAGTACAAAAAATATATAGCTAATTTATTTGAGCTAATGGAACATACAACACTTATCTAGTACAGGGCTTTCCAAAGTGTGTGTCGCGACACAGTACTGTGTCGCCTGGGGGCTCCAGGGGTGTCGCGTGAGAACCTGGAAGTGCTGATGGTGCACCGCCACCGCCACCGTGTGCGGCAGTGGGCCATCAGCGCTTCCAGGTTGTTGCGCAACACACCAAGACGCTGCCACTGCTGCCGCGCTGCTGCCGCCACCACAACATGTAAAAACCTGAAAGCGCGGCCGCCGCGGCACTTCCGGGTTTTTGCGCGCCGGCCATTGGTGTGTCGCCAACAGCAAAAATTTTGAAAGCCCTGATCTAGAAGGACCAGCCTAATACTTAACTTTCTTCTGCAGTATTATTCTAATGGCAAACATATATCAACATTCTGGATTGCATGGTACTATCTGACAGTGATGGATACTTCCAGGATCTTCTGCTGAAATTCTCTAAATTGTTTGGAGAGTCTCCTAGTGAGCTGTGTGAAATTTCCTTGCTACAATAAAGATAGTGGTGCATCCAGTTCTCCTGTCATGGAAATGAAGTAATATGAAGGCTGCCATTAACAAATCTGATATGGGTGGAGGACAGAACAAAACCAAGCATATGAGAATGTATGAAGGCTACGTTGTATATACAGCAGGGCTCTGCACAGTGGTCTAGCCTCACATGACCCCTATATATGCTCATCCATTCAGATTTCCAATGCTCTTGAATAGAAAAGAGAAATCTGATGTATAATTTGATAGGGATGTCCATGTACTGATGCAGCCTACATTTGCATTTCTCTTTGGGGTTTTCCTACCAAGTTTTAACTGAACAAATGTTGATGGGAATCTTAATGATAGTTCAAGAGAAGGAAAATAGTTTTAACCAGACTATTTTTCTTCTCTTGAATTTTTGGGTTTTTTTTAATTGGTTTGGAATGTTTTTTATGGATGGTCCAAATCCTGCTTTTGTCAGTAACTTTGTGTCAGGTTCTGCGGTGAACAACTGTTTCAATTGTTCAAAAGCATTTTGGCAAGCTGGCGTCCATTTTAGTTTTGACTGAGGCTTATTTGCTAATACGCCATCAGTCAATTTCTTTGTTTTTAACAAATCTGTTAAGGGCAATGCTATTTTAGCAAAGGCAGGTATGAGCTGTCTGTAGAAATTACTGAACCCCAAAAAAGCTTGCAATTGCTTTTTTGTTCTAGGTGTTTCCCATGCCAAAACATCTTTAACTTTGGCAGGATCCATTTCTATGCCCTGATGAGATATTCTGTAACCCAAAAAGTTCAGTTTTTCCTTATGAAATTCACATTTGGACAACTTTACATATAGCTTGTTTTCCAATAGTTTTCTCAGTACTGCTTTAACCAATTTTACATGTTCTTCCATGGTTTCTGTATAGATCAAAATGTCATCAAAATATACCAACACCCCTTGATACAAAAATTCATGCAGAACCTCATTAATTAAGCTCATGAAGACTCCAGCCCCCCCCCCTTAATCTGAACAGCATGACTTTATATTGAAAACAACCCAGTTGGCAATTAAAAGCAGTTTTCCACTCATCTCCTTCCTTTATGCACACTCTAAAATATGCTTCTCTCAAGTCCAGTTTAGTGAAGATTTTTCCTTTCGTTAGTTGGGGAAGCATATCCTTCATCAAAGGCAGCGGGTACTGATTAGAAATACAAATAGCATTCAACCCCCAATAGTCAGTACACAGTCTTAACATCTTTCTTTTTTCTAAATAACACGGGGGATGCCATGGGAGAAGTAGAACGTTCAATAAATCCCCGCTTTACATTTTTATCTATAAAGTTTCTCAGTTCTTGCAATTCCTTATGAGTCATTGAATACAATTTGGGTTTAGGCAACACTGCTCCAGGTTGCAATTGCAAAGAACAATCTGTTTTCCGATGAGAGGGCACAAAAATTTTCCCCTCCTCCTCATATGCTGACGGCGCAACAGCCGCTTGGGCTAATTCCCTCAATGAGCCTGTTAATTCCACACACAGTCCTGCAGAGTCCCGTTCCATTCCCAAGTACTAACCATCTGCAAATTCCATTTCCCCAGAGACCCAATCGATGTGAGGGTTTCGCTCCCTCAACCATTTAAGCCCCAACACTATAGGCTGACTGGAGATGGGAGCCACAATAAACCGAATAGTCTCTTGATGTGTCCCAATAGTCATTTTTAGGGCTTCCGTGTAATATTCCACTGGTCCCCCTTTCATGTCTGACCCATCCAACTGACAAAATATGATGGGAACATTTAGTCAGAAGGCAATTTTGGTGGCCAACTTTAAGGAAAGATGTTAAACAGTATGTATTATCATGTTATGTCTGTGCTTCTATGAAGAAGGTGCCGGGTAAGCCTGTGGGACTTTTACAAACAGTAGCTGAACCGTCAAGTCCTTGGAAGCAAATCTCAATGGATTTCATTGTGGATTTACCTGAGAGCAAAGGCAAAACTGTAATATGGGTGGTGACTGATCTATTTTCTAACCAAGCCCATTTCATTCCTTGTAAAGGATTGCCATCTGCTGGTCAACTAGCAAAGTTATTCATTGTGCATATCTACCGAGCTCACGGCGCTCCCTTGAGGATTATCAGCGATCACGGAAGTCAGTTTACTGCCAAATTTTGGAAATCATTTTTAAAATTGATTGGAACTGAACAAGGACTTACAGTGGGTACCATCCGCAAGGTAATGGTGGGTGTGAACGACTTAACTCCATGTTAGAACAGTATTTACGTTGTTATATTAGTCATCAGCAGGACAATTGGGTGGACTTGTTGCCGTTTGCTGAAGTTGCATATAATAATGCTGTTCATCAAAGCACTGGATTTTCGCCATTTAAAGTGGCCACTGGCCAAGACTTCATTCCTATTCCTGAGCTGCCTGACCCTGCCATGATTCAGTCTTCAGATCCTGTACTGGCAGATGAATGGATTACAAAAATACGGGCAAATTGGCCAGTCATGCTGAAGATATTGCAGGATGCTAAAGACTCTTACAAAACCTTTGCTGATCGCAAACGTGCTCCAGAATGGCCTTTGGTGGTGGGTGAAAAGGTTTATTTGTCTACAAAACATCTGAAATCTACTCAACCTTCCAAAAAGCTGGGCCCTAAGTTTATTGGACCTTTTCCTATTGTAAAGGTGATCAACCCTGTAGCTGCTCAGTTGGACTTGCCTAAAAATTTATGTAAAGTGCATCCTGTGTTCCACATTAGTTTGTTAAAACCAGTCAAGTCTGCTCCTCAGTGGCATCCAGATCCAATCACGCCCCCACCCATCATGGTGGGAGATAATGAACATTTTGAGATTCTGAACATTTTGGACTCTAGATTACATAGGGGTAAAGTTCAATATCTAGTTCAATGGAAACATCTACCTATTGGGTTTAAAGAATGGGTTGATAAAGTTCATGTTTCTGCTCCGCGTTTGCTACAGAAGTTTCATGCTCAGTTTCCTGCTAAACCTGGTTAATTGTATAATTTCCCTTGGTTTTGTTTTGTTTTTCAGATTGCAATGTTTCACATAGTTCTGCAGCCTGAACAGTTCTGGAATTGCTCAATTTGTCTTTATGTTTATTTGTATGCTTTAACTTTTCTTATGCTTTGTACTGTATATTGCTCTTTGTTCTGGAGGGTCGGCATGTCAGGGTTCATGTCTATGAATCCTGCCATTGGGATTCGGCCTAGCTATAGATGCTTTTAGAGTTGTTGGGAGGGGGAATGGCAGTTGAGTGTTATGTCTGGTGGTGGAGGCTGGAACCGGCTTTGTCAAGGTCACGCACCTGCAGAAGTGTGGAGATGGGAACGTTTGCCTCATGAGATCATCGGGTGGTAATTTGGCGTGCAAGGGGGGAAGTTAAGAGGGAATAGTTTGGCGGGAATCTGCATTCAGGTCTTTAGGAATGCTTCAATTAACGTGTATCCTGAATAAAGCTTTATCTGCATTTCACTGAACTGCATTGAGAAGTGTTTATTAGGGCATAGTGCTTGGGATCATCACACTTTGTTCACATGACATTTGGGAATATAAAATCTTGGAGGGAATGTGGAATCATACTTGCTGGCTTAGCATATTCATCCAATATTTATACTATGTAGCACTCAGTCAAACATACAATTCCTCCATGCACACAAGTTTTGCATATTTTAACTGAATATAATGGAAGTCACATTCTCCATCTTTCACACTGTTATAAGTAGAGGACAAGGGTATTTATGCAAGTAAATGGAAAAGCAGAGAAGGTCCAAGAAAGGAGACAAAAATAGCTAATTGGGATATTAATTTTCAGAGTTCAAAATGGGAAAAGTGAAACTTGCATTTTTTTTTCCAAGTTGGGAAGAGAAGGGGGAGGTGGAAGAAATTAAGTCTAGCCATTAAATCCAATTTAAAAATTATTTGGTTTTCTATAGATAAAATACTCTCTTCTTCTGACAGCTGAATTCTTAATTGGAATATAAGAGCCAAAATATTTCATTAAATTCTACCCATATGCTAAAAATTATAGCTTTGCTGCCATGCAATGTTCTCTATAATATTGCTTCTTAGGTATTTATGGCATACAGCCTGTAAATATGGCAGTAATTACTTACTTGAGAGAGCCACCAAGGTGATAAACATTGTTTTTGGCTTATTTTTTTACAGTTTTCTTGCTAGCTGGACTGGAGTATTAATAAATTTGCAGGCATATCTGCTTCACTGTCATTTTCCTTTTTTTAAAAAATATTTTTTATTAAAAGTTTTAAGAACAATAAGAACTACAACAAACTAAATTAGAACAGAAAAGGTTCACTGCCATTTTCCCAACAACACTAATTCATGCTTTCCTTACCCCAAGAATCAGTCTATAGAAAGTTTATGAGTTAGTTAAATGTATTAGAGAACACCTGAGGCCTCATACAGGTAGTCCTCGCTTAACAACCATTCGTTCAGCAGCCGTTCGAAGTTGTGACAGCACTGTGAATGGTACTTATGGCTTGTTATGACTGTTGCCTCCTTCCTAGAGCTGAGAGAAAGTGACTGGCCCAAGGTCACCCAGCTGGCTTTCTGGCTAAGGTGGGACTAGAACTCACAGACTCCTGGTCTCTGGCTTGGTGCCTTAACCACTACACCAAAGTGGCTCTCTACAGTAACATTAGTTTTGCTTATATTGGCCAATATTTTTCTGAATTAATTATTTTTGTACATCTTTTGTATATCTTTTTTCATAGGACTAGAAGATTAATTCAGGATACTCTGCAGACAAAAAAAAAAAAGATACCTTAAAATCATTCTGAGGACAGCAGCTTCCCAGCTGGTTACTACCTATAAAGCCTTTCATGGCATAGGACCTATTTACATTAAGAACCACTTATCTCTGATAATTTATGTCTGTCTGGTAAGATTCTGCGGAGTGGTTGCACTTCAGTTGCCCTCAAATCATGCCATCTAGTGGGACCCCAGAAGTGTGGCTTCTGCATTGCCATGCTGTCCCCAGAAACCCACACGACTCCACCCTGTTGACATTCCAGAAAGCATTGAAAACTTGATTATTCTCCCAGGCATTCAGACAGGATGGTGGTGAGCCTCTGAAAGATTTGGTTTTGTTTGGCATGGTTTTTCTTTCTCTGGATACACATCTCTTTGTTTTTTTACTTAGCATTCTTGCTTTTTGTAGTGTAAAGCAACCAAGTCATTGGGGGTCTGGTGTTATATCATATGGCTGATATAAATCCTCCATATAAGACTGTGGAACAACATATTTTAGCATAAAAAGAGTGGGACGTGGGCACTCTCAAACTGAGGATAACTTCAAAACTATTTACCGAGTGGAGAAAATTACCTGAGATGATACAGTAAAGAATGACACGATTTCTGGCTAGTAAATAAATTTTGTTGGATGATCATTTTGGAGTGAACCTTTGAAAATGTATAAGTTATCATTAGTGGCCATCAGAGCTAAACAGATTCCCGTGTAATTTACCAAATATTCTTCAAATTACATGTTACAGTATATGGAGAGCATCCACTTCAGGATTGTGTGGGCAGATCTAATATTTGGCACATACTGTAAATTGTTATCATTCGTACTAGCCTGGCATTGAAATCACCTGCAACCACTACATATGAATTGGGGGGAGGGGAGGTCAGTTAAGTAAGGTGCCAGTTCAGAACACTTTTGCCTGAGCTGACTAGATTACCTCAGCAGAGAGAGATAACTTAATTACAGGCAAAGTGCAGTGTTGAAAATGAACTGCCACAGCCAGAGAATATTGCCTAAATGAAGAGTGACTTTACTGATGTTTCATATATAGTAATGAAGGCCAACACCCCCAACCCTCCTTTGGGTTTACCCCATTGAATACTGGCTTCTGTTCTGAGAGTGTGTGAACTAAAACCACTAATTATAAGCTCATCCAATGTCCAGAGTTTCTCAACAATTATAATTTTCATATTTGGAAATGAAGATTAAGAGAGAATCTTCCATCCAAGCTTAGCAGGGAGATCTAATGCTGATCTTTTAAACTTCAGTCTGTGATTTGGTGAATAAGAGTCAGATGAAGGATTGACCATGGGGAATCCTGAGATATTATAGACCATTTCCTTCTGAAACATTTCCCCCTTTGAGCTTCAGTGCTACCCTCCAATAAGTAGCTCATTCTCTAATTGTGAGTGGATCCACCCCTTCATGTTGATTGTCAAATTCATAGCATTTATCGGTTGCCTATTACAAGGATCAGTTGATTGTGCTGTCAAATTCACCAGCACTAGGGATTGTTGCTTCTCTTGAACAACTCTATCTTTGTTGATTTCTGCCCTGCATCTTGTGCCATAATCACCTGACTGTTATCTTCATTCCTGTGACTTGGCATTGGACTATTCTGTCTCCTTTTTTTAAAAAAAAATCCTAGTGGCCTTAAACTCTCTCCACCTTGAAGGTCTGTTACAGTATATTGTTCAATAAATCAAATGTTGCTTGTTGCTCTCCACTTTTTATTGGTACTAAATTGTTCAGTGATTCTGTGACAGCTGCAGCTGCTACCAACATGCTTTTTAATGCCTTCAGTCCATATAATATTTTCTTTTGCTCAACGTGGTGGAGGAATTTAAAGGATCAAATTTCCTTCTCCGTCCATTTCAAACACTTCTATTTCTTCTTCTGTCAACTCCTCCTGCCCCTTCTTTCTTTGCACAGGAGAACCATATTTCATATAATTTGGCTTTGGTAGTGACTGAACAATCCAATTTTTATCTAAAGTGGAGTAATAATATTATGAGATGGCAATTTCTTGTCTCCAGTCTTCTTCAACAGCCATAATTTGTTTCCTGTTTTTTTTTAATCCATTCAATTGTATCTGATTCTCAGAGACTGCCTGGACAATTCCCTGCAGTTTTCTTGGCAAGGTTTTTCAGAAGTGGTTTGCCATTGCCTCCTTCCTAGGGCTGAGAGAGAGTGACTGGCCCAAGGTCACCCAGCTGGCTTTGTGCCTAAGGCGGGACTAGAACTCTCAGTCTCCCAGTTTCTAGCCTGGTGCCTTAACCACTACACCAAACTGGCTCTTTCCTGTGTTTTAGCAGAGCACAAATATAATTCCCTTTGAAAATCCAAACAGAAGTAATTTGCAATCTCCTCAGAAAGCCTCTCATTCTAGTAATCATTAAAGGCAAAGTGGGGCACCTAAAGATAGTTCAATTCTCTTGTTTCCACAGTAACTGGAAAGGCGCACAATATCTCTTAGATTGCTAGAATAACCCTGAAGCTGAGTAAAAAGGTGCAAAATTGCTTGCCTCTTATGCCACATATCTTCATATATCTCATTCACAGCAATTTGCAACATTACTTGGGTTGTTTGCAAAATAGAGGAGTTATGAGTGTCCTCAGCAACTTGTATGCTCAGTCCAGGAGGGAGAGGGGAATTTTTTTTCCATATTCTTTTACTGTCTACTTTCCCTTCCCAACTTCCATTATGATTACATTTGCAGTTTTCCTCTCCAAGTAATTTTGAACATCATTCTTATCCCTTTTTCTCTCCAATGATTTAGTCTTCAATTCTCCTTCTGGTGATATTAGCATATACTTCTCAGTAAGCATTTTCAACTCATCTACTTTTTGTTAGCAGCCATTAGCTACTCATCAATTTGAAATTACTGCTTGTATTGCTAATAAACAATTTTTGGCCACCAAGACCAAGTCTGAGTCAATGTAGGGGTTATTAATTCTGCATCCCCTTTTTCTTCTACTTTTACCCCTTCCTACAGGAATGAGAGCACTTCACTCTCCCAATTCAGCACATCATTATTAAGTGAGATAAGGGGATGTAACTCATTTCCATTGACTGCAGCAGTTCCCCTATTTTAAGTTGAGTCTCTGGAATTCATCTGTGGTTCAGATATCTTTTTAAACCTCTTCTTTGATTTATTCTTTCTCTTAACCTGATTATCATCCTTCACTCCATATTGTTTGAATATCCCATTTTCATTAGGCTGCTGTCATTCATTGGCGATCACTCGTAGCCGAGTAAGATTGTCTTCCAAAGGTAAAATTTTAACAATGGATCTGTAAGTGGCTATAAAGGCCAATTCTGGATCCGCACAACCTCCCACAATGAGGGCATAGGTTTACGGGTGGGAAACGGTCATGATGAGGGTTTGCCTGATGTGCCTTCCTTTTAGCTCTTTTTTCCCTTTCGCCCTGTACTCGTGCTTCTTCAAAGTCCATAGCGCCATTAATAAAGGCTGACCTCCAATTGAAACGCTCATGAGTTAGGGCTTCCCAGTTCTCAATGCTGATATTACATTTTTTTAAATTAGCTTTGAGAGTATCTTTGAATCTCTTTTGCTGTCCACCAATATTCCATTTTCCATTCTTAAGTTGGGAGTAAAGTAGCTGCTTTGGAAGACGATGGTCAGGCATTCGAACAACATGACCGATCCAGCGAAGTTGATGTTGGATGATCATTGTTTCAATGCTGGTGGTATTTGCTTCTTCTAATACGCTAACATTAGTCCGCCTATCTTCCCAAGTAATTTGCAAAATTTTTCGGAGGCAGCGTTGATGGAATCTTTCAAGAAGTTGGAGGTGGCGTTTGTAGAGGGTCCATGTTTCACAGGCATACAGAAGGGTTGGTAGTACAATGGCTTTGTAAACAAACATTTTGGTCTCCCTGCGAATGTCCCGATCCTCAAACACTCCACGCTTCATTTGGGAGAAAGCTACACTCGCAGAGCTCAGGCGATAATGAATTTCAGCGTCGATGTCGGCTTTTGTAGATAGATGGCTGCCGAGATAAGAAAAGTGGTCGACATTTTCTAGTGACACACCTTTAAGCTGGATTGATGGCGCTGCAGAGGGATTGGTTCGAACTTGCTGGTAAAGCACTTTGTTTTTTTTAATGTTAATCGAGAGGCCGAGCTTTTCATATGCTTTTGCAAAGATGTTTAGGATAGTTTGAAGAACTTCCTCGGAGTGTGCACAGACTACGTTATCATCAGCATATTGAAGTTCTATAACAGAAGTTGTAATTACCTTATTTTTTGCTTTCAGCCTACTAAGATTAAAAAGCTTTCCATCTGTTCGATATATAATTTCTACACCAGTAGGAAGTTTCTCTTCAACAAGGTGCATAATCATAGCGATGAAGATAGCGAATAAGGTTGGAGCAATAACACATCCCTGTTTAACGCCGGATTCCACTTTAAATGGATCGCTTTGAGAGCCATTGTTATTCAGGATTGTTGCCATCATGTCGTCATGGAGTAACCGCAAGATGTTCACAAATATATCAGGGCATCCGATTTTCAGAAGGATGGTCCAGAGAGCAGTACAATTTACAGTATCAAAAGCTTTAGTCAGATCAATAAACACATGTACAGAGGGCGGTTTTGCTCCTTGCATTTTTCTTGAAGCTGTCGTGCAGTGAAGATCATATCCATTGTTTCCCTGGAAGGGCGGAAGGCATTTTGCGTTTCAGGGAGGATGTCTTCTGATACAGAAAGGAGACGGTTTGCAATGATCTTTGCCAGGATTTTGCCTGCTGTGGCTAGAAGGGAGATGCCTCAATAGTTTCCACAGTCTGTTCTATCACCCTTTTTAAAGAGAGTGATAATTATGGCATCCCTAATGTCCTCCCTCATCCAGATTTTGTGTAAGTTCAGGCCCGCCTTCTTTATAGACTTCAGTAGGAATCCCATCAGGTCCACTAGCTTTGTTATTTTTCATTTGTTTAGTGGCTTTACTGACTTCCTCCAAACTAGGGGGTACTGCAATCTCATTTCTTATTTGTTTTTGCGGGATTTGCAAGAAGACTACATCAGCCACAGTAGAGTGACGATTAAGGAGATTGTAGTAATGCTCTTTCCAGCGCAGTGCAATAGACTCTTTGTCCTTTAGAAGTTTAGCACCATCTACTGAGCGTAAGGGATTTGTACCATGGTTTGTTGGTCCATAGATGGCCTTTATGGCATTAAAAAAGCCCTGTGCATCATGAGCATCTGCAAAATGTTGGGTTTCTTGGGCTTTTTTTATCCACCATATGTTCTTAAGTTCTCTAGTTCTTCTTTGGACTTCTGCCTTTGCACTGGCATAGATTTTTTTTCTTAACGGCACAGTTAATATCTTTTTGCCATATCTGGAAGGCTTTCCTTTTCTTGTCAATAATATGTTCAATCTCACTATCGTTCTCATCAAACCAGTCCTGATGTCTCTTAGTCTGGTATCCAATAGTTTGTTCACAGGCTGAAATAATAGAAGTCTTCAATTTAATCCAGTGTTCCTCAACATTTTCAGGAAGTTCCATAGGCAGATGTTCCTTGAGAGTTGATTGAAAGCAAGCTCGTTTAATAGGATCTTGAAGGGCCAGTGTATTCATTTTACACCTTGGTTTTCTTCCTTGGAGCCTACGATGAGGGACAATCTTTATGGCCATCATGGATCGATTTAATCGATGGTCTGTCCAGCAGTCATCGGCGCTCGTCATGGCTCTGGTGAGAAGTACATCACAGCGATCTCTAGCACGGACAATTACATAATCTAAAAGATGCCAGTGCTTCGACCGTGGGTGCTTCCATGATGTTTTAAATTTATTTTTCTGGCGAAAGAGTGTGTTAGTAATGACAAGGTTATGCTCTGCATATTTAGTCAGAAGTAAGATTCCATTCGTGTTGCTGTTGTCAACTCCTTCTTTCCCAATGATCCCTGGCCACAAATCAAAGTCACCCCCAACTCTTGCATTGAAATCACCCAGGAGGATAAGTTTATCCTCCTTTGGTATCTCTGATAAGATGGTGTCCAGCTGGGTATAAAATTTTTCCTTGATATCCTCATCTGCATCTAGTGTTGGTGCGTAAGCACTTAGGATAGTTGCCTGTTGGTTTTTGGCGAGTTTTATTTGCAGAGTTGAGAGTCATTCGTTAATCCCAGTGGGAACTTCTGACAAGAGCTTCACAAGGTCGTTTTTGATAGCAAAGCCTACCCCATGTATTCGTCGTTCTTGTTCAGGCAGTCCTTTCCAAAAGAAGGTATAACCTCCTTTTTCTTCCTTCAACTGTCCTTCTCCTGCTCTTCGAGTTTCTTGGAGTGCTGCTATATCAGTATTAAAACGTCTCAGCTCCCTTGCAATAATGGCAGTCCTACGTTCAGGTCGTTCACTATCCATATTGTCTTGCAGTGTCCGTATATTCCATGTTCCAAAATTCATGTGTTTTTTACGACTGCTAGATGGTGACCCCACTGGTCGCAGTAATCCAGTCAGGGAGAAAATGAGGCAGACTATGTTTAGGGCACCTTTTCTAGCCCCCTCCCCATATGGGGTGAGCAGAGTGGATCCTAAATAGGGCTGCTCAGTCGTGGATACAGCTGCCGAACTACTCAACTGCCTCGATCCTTGAGTCAGGGCGAC
This sequence comes from Charina bottae, assembly GCA_023362775.1. NCBI lineage: Eukaryota > Metazoa > Chordata > Lepidosauria > Squamata > Charinaidae > Charina > Charina bottae. Next base: position 169,715,929 of record JALMGJ010000001.1, on the reverse strand, counting down.
TGAATCCGTATCCACTGCCGATGTGCTGGTCCATGACTAGGAGCTTCCGGATTTCACAGTCCTGCCCCCGTTGCCATTCGTCAATCGCCATGGGACTTTTAGTTGTTTTGGGTTTGGTGTGGTTCGAAGACGCCTGTGCGTGAATTTGTTTTATGAGTGGGGATCGGTGCACAACGATCAGCACACAACCTTCACAGAAAAAGGCTCTAATCCAATGGCATGGATACCATGACGATTGGTGACCTTTTGTCTGCTGCAGCCTTCATCCACCTTCACAGCCGTTGTAACAATACACCTTGTTATCTTCCGCCTGTTCTGCCATTGAGGACTTTCTTGGATTGTTCTTTGTCTGGTTCCTCCCCCTGGACCTTACCGCCATGGGTGACCCTACCAGGAGTACATGACTCCCGACGGCTTCGCTCACAGGGTTCATTGGGAACACACAAGCCCACTCACCACAACAAGGTGACGATCCAGCGAGTGAGTAGGCTGCTGTACTTTCCTTTGGTTGCTATGTTAATGGCCAGCCCTGGCATAAACCATCGTAAACAAATATTGGCCACAAATAGATGGCATTAAATTTAGGGCTATAAAAGTAGAGATCAAACTCCAAGGAAGGGGCATAAATCAGAGGATGTCTAAACTTGTGGTAACTGCTGACAGAAGCAACTGATTTAATACCCTGCACCATCCCTTCTGTGTTACATGGGCATGCTTCACAATCAATGCAAGTGATCTGTGAATAACCACACTTCTATTTCATGTTCCTTGACATTTCTAATCTGTAAAATAAATGTTTCTAAAAATTGGCATGTGAAACATGGAAATTGCCACATGGCTAACTGTCTATCACATCAGTGTTGTTGCATGACTGACACAATCATCACAAAGTGTCACAGGTAGTCAGCGTGAAGGACTAACCTATCACAATGCTACCTTTGCAACTATTATTTTCACCTTGGCATTTTGGAAAGCTAGGATGATTTAATAGCATACACATTCTAAAAGTATCACTGGTGGCCTGAGGACCATGACTGGAGAAATATGATCTGCATTTAGAAGGGAGAGTTTGGTCTCTGGTGATAGACTGACTTTAGAATGCTCTTTCAAAAGAGATAACAATGATGTCTGTTTTTAAGGCCAAATCAAACATTCATGTTTGTCTAAGTATTGTAAATATATTGTTTTTTCTTTTTTTTTAAAAAAATATTTATTTGTTGGAAAGTTTAATAGGTTGCTTCCCCCTCTTAATTTCTGGTTTATTAATGTTATTACATTTATTTTGTTTATTACAATGTTATGTACCCTTTCCTACTCCTGAATCCCTTATGGATAGTTTAGATTCTTTAGAAAATGCTGAGTGTTTGATAAAAAAAAAAATGAATAGCATGTATCCTTGAGAGAGGGAATTTTCAAAAGGACCAGAGCATGTGGAGAAAAAATGTTGGACCCTCATTTTTCCATTTTTGAACCAACAACAAACCTAATGATTCAATTGGACTTTTTCCTAACACAAATATCGATGCTGGGAAGGGATTTTGGAAAGGATCATAATGGGCTATGATAATGAACCTCCCTTTCTATGCATTATGATTCCAATGAAAAACAGCATCCCCACGCTTACGATCAAAAGGAAAGGAAAGGAAAGGAAGCTTATGTGGATACTCCTGACAAGTAGACAGGACGATCCCATGGGGACTGCCAAATCGAAAACCTTTGACATTCCAGCTGTGAAGAGTTCAGGGCAGCTGGAGTATATCCCCCTAGCCTTGTTTTGGAGGCATGTCAGAGAAATGGCAGAGTACACTCTAATTCCAGGTTTTGCCAGACTGCTCCCTACAGAATGTTTCCCTCTGTTTACAGTAGGAACACCAACCTCAGAGGAGCAAAGGTGACAGATATTTGTGAAATTACCAAGAGTAGAATCCAAAAGTAGGCCTTAAAGAAAAAAAACCTTGTAAATTCCTTTCCATATGCTGAGAATAAGATCTAAAGCTTCCTATGACCCCTACTCATATGACCATGGCATTAGTGTATTTCACAAGACTAAATTATTTATTGTAGGATTTTATTTATTTATTATTTAAATTTATATGACCGCCCATCTCCCCCAACCAGGGGACTCTGGGCAGCTTACAATAAAAATTGCAATTAAAATACAAGTATAAAATTACAATAATCAATATGATATAATAAATACAGTAAGTATATAATCCAATCTAGGCGAATCAATCTTAAACAGTGGAGATAGACAGATAGTCCTCTAAACAGTTATAGGTTAGTACTTATATTTTTTATATTTACATTATATTTTTATAGTTATAGTTTATAGTTATAGTTTAGTATAGTTTAGAGTACAATAGTACTCTAAACAGATAGAGAATTAAGGAGAGAACAGTCTATACAGTCCCATTGGGATATTACCCATCAATATTCTCTGCTAGTGTTTCTGTCTCTTAACAGTAAATGACTGAAACATAGCAAAGTATCTTCAAAATAAAATAATATTAAAAAATCATAAATATTAATTGGCTGCTCCCAGCTTCAAGAATACTGTTGTTCAGGAATATCCATTTACTTCTTCATTTTTTAATAACAACACAACTGTATCTTCTTTGCATATTCAAAATTTCAAGATATGCAATAGTGTATATTGTTCTAGATAGATGCTCTGGAAAATCAGAATAAATTGCCAAGCTATGAGTAACTCATCTGTGTTCAAATAAAAGAAACAAGAAAGTTAAAAATAATCCAGAGTTTAATGGCTGTTGTGGGTCTTCCGGGCTGTGTGGCCGTGTTCTGGAACACGGCCACACAGCCCGGAAGACCCACAACAGCCATTGAACTCCGGCCGTGAAAGCCTTCGACAATACAAATCCAGAGTTTATTGACAGAAAATATTAGCCAAGGTTTTCAAGCAATGTCATTATTCTCTTGGTTCTATTTTTGATCGCTTCTTTAAAAAAATTTTTATATCAACCTATAAATTCATTCTTATTTTAAAGTGGACAAAAATCTTTTCTTGCCCTGCATGCAGTTTCTGGGAACTGAACCAGAGTCCCTTTGCATATAGAATATGTGCTTTTCTTTGGAAGATAAATGTGTAACAAGCCATCTTGGAACAAATGTGCTGGCTGTGATATTCATGTCTGGCATTGTAGAGATGTAATGGTAAGAACATAAGACCAACAGTGGTTCCAGATAATGGCCAATTAGTCCAGCATTCTATTCCTTCAAAGTCTATTAGTGGTCAGTGGAAAGCCACAAGAAAGACATTAAGACAAGAGCATCCTCCTGGCCATGTACCCCTGTAATTGGTATTCAGAGGATATTTCCACTGATAGTAGAGATAATATACAACCATTACAATTAGTAGCCATTGAGCTGCAATATGGTAATGATGCTTTTACTGATGGTCTCTGTACTAATTGGCATATGAGGGTAAAACATTCCATCCTTTGTTGGTTTTCTCAACAGCTTTATGATGTATCACTTTTGTGATTATCTGTTTCAATTAGCAATTACACTCAAAGCACAAACTTCATTAACAGCATACATTCAAATAGTTGCATCGCTGTATATGCATTCAGTACGCTATTCAGTCATCAAAAAGATGGGGGGAACTCTGTGCCTTTAAGATTAGATAACCCACTTCATCACACTAATACTCCTTTTTATATAAGTGTTAAATACAGCCTATATGTTTCCCCAGCATAAAATAAGTAGTAGGGGAGAAAATAAAGGTATTTTCTCTAACTTTCTATCTGAGTGACTATGTTCTGTTGAAGGATCAGTGTTTATCGTTTAAGTGTGATCTGGAAGAGCCAAATGTCCTTGAATGCTGCCTAGCAGAGCAGAGATTCAATTAAGAATTAGTCAATATGCCTGGTGTGTTCAGGTATACCTGGGTTTTGAAGAAATTTTGCTCAAAACAGCTTGATATAAACTGTTGTGTTTTTTAAAATCCCAAATTAGTAAAGGAGTTTATTAGAAAATAAACAAGACAATAATTACATTAATATTTATTGGCTATGTTACTTTATTTCATTATGTTACTTTCCTTACTACTAAAACCTGTGTCACAAATAGGCTATTGAATTCCAGATGTTTGGTAATACAACTTCCATAATTCCTGACCTAGGGTCATATTGATTTGGGCTTCTGGAACTTACAATTTAAAAATATCTGAACGATACCTACTTTTCTCTCCCAGCACAGGGGAGAACTGTGCTTATCTAACACATATTGAAATATTTACATAAATGTTTCATTTGTTTCTATAAAACAGCAGTGAACCATCCTTTAGCATAGGAAGAGTGATAATAAGGAATGGTTATAGTATTGGTTATGGGGTGTGATGGCTCAGCGGTTAAGACGCCAGGCTTGTCGAATGGAAGGTCACACGTTCGGAAGTTCAAGACCCTAGTCCCGCGTGACGGAGTGAGCTCCCGCACTCGCCCCAGCTCTTGCCAACCTAGCAATTCGAAAGCATGCAAATGCAAGTAGATAAATAGGTACCACTTCGGTGGGAAGGTAACAGCATTCCGCACGTGTCATGCCGGCCACATGACCACAGAAGCGTCTTCGGACAACGCTGGGCCTTCGGCTGACAAACAAAGATGAGCATCAGCCCCTAGAGTCGGACACTACTGTCTAAATCTTTACCTTTACTAAACCTTTACCTTTACCATCCTGTTATTGGCTATCCCCTTTCTAAACCAACATTTTTTTTAATTTTTTAAATTATTATTAAGGAGATTATTAATCTCTTTGTGGTTTTCACTACTTTTGGAAGTTATTAATTTGTTAATTTGGCTTTTTTTCTAAATATATATTTTTTCTCTCTTTTTTCTTTTTAAATTGTATTGTTGGATTTAAAGACTTTTGCCTGTTTACTGTTACTTTTTTCAGAGTTTGAAGGATTACAAAAGAATTTCCCACTTCATTGAATTTGAGGAGCTGAGCTTTGATCTATCTGCTTTCTCGTGAGAAATGGCTTTGTTTACCTTTATTTTTCCACCCCCGCTGATTAACACTTTCTTTCTGAAAGACAGCCTTTTGTCTAATATCCTGAGGCACTAGAGGGTGCCATAACGTTCCATGGAGGGATATGGAAGATTTTAAAGACATTTCTAAGGAGCTGTACCTTAAGGTTACTTATGCTTTGGACCATCTCTTAGAAAGTTATTTGGAAAATAAGTTCCCGGTCTCAAAGAAAAAAATGAGGAGTAACCTCCCAAAGCCAGAAAGTGAAGGGAAGAAGATTCACCTCTGGAATGTTAATTTTGAAGAAGGAAAAGCTTTGGGTGTAAAAGGAACGGAAATGGCTGTGTTCTTGGAATATTGAGATCAAAGACAAGATTTAAGCCTCAAGGGATGGAAGGTCCTTGAAGATGAGTTGGACTTTAAAAGGCAAGTCAAGGATTGTAAGGAGAAAGCTTTGTGTGTAACAGTGAGATATATAAATGCCTTAGTTTACTTTGAAGTGGGTTAACTGTTTAATTGTGTTTATTAGGATGGTCTTTTAAAGGTTAGACAGATGTTTTTGCTTTTGGGATAATGAATTTATCTTGGGTAAAAGGATATTAATAAGGTTATTGTTTAAATATGAAATGGTGGAGATACAATATTTAACTATATAAATGCTTTGGTTAGGAGTAAAATTGTAATGAAGAAGGATAATATGTTTAGCTATATAAATGATTTGGTTAGGAGTAAAATTGTAATGAGGAAGAATAATATTTGATTATCTGTCTATTAAGGGGGATTTTTTTTATGTTATAAAAATGTATGTATATATATATATATATATATATATATATATATATATATATATAAATTTATTTCAAGGGAAAAATAGTGTTTTAGAAGAAATGTTATATTGAGAATGGAAATGTTTTATAGAAGTAATGCTCATTCCAGTTTGAACTAGAGTAAGATATTGATATTGACTTATTTATATCTTTGTTGTAGAAAGTCGGAAGTTAGTATGTATGTATTATGTAGTATATAGTCTTTTTTTGTATTTTCATGCTTTTTAGTTCCTTTTTTTCTCTTGTAGTATACTTTATTTCATTTCTTGTAGTTTTTATGTATTTGTTGAAAAACTTAATAAAGCTTTATTAAAAAAAGATTTTTCCTCTGATTCTGATGTACTGATTTGTTCCCAGCTATATTAATAAAAATGCATTACCAATCTTGTTTATTGCCCATTTTTATTGTGACTATTTCATTTGTTTATTTATTTATTGGATTTATATTACCGCCCATCTTCTCCACAGGGAGAACTCTGGGCGGTTCACAACCAAACCATCATTATAATACAAAACGGTCCTAAAACAAATATACAAAAAATATAAAATATCATTAAAATTCTTAAACAATATAAATAGAATAATGTGAAATAAAATCAAGATGGCTACAGTTCTCAAATTCTGAACATAAGGGCCGCTTTCCATCCATGCTAGGGTGCTAGCCATCCCCAAGAATGACTATTTCCCCTCCCATCCAAGGCTTGGTGACAAAACCAGGTTTTCAGTTTTTTTCTGAAGTCCAGGAGTGTGGGGGCCTGTCTCACCTCTGGGGGGAGGATGTTCCAGAGGGTGGGAGCAACTTCAGAGAAGGCACGCTTCCGAGACCCTGCTAGGTGGAATTCTTTTATGGAAGGGATCCGCAGCATGCCCTCTCTGCATGATCGGGTGGGATGGGTCAATGTAATAGGGACGAGACGGTCCCTCAGGTAACCTGGCCCTATGCCATGTAGGGCTTTAAAGGTCATAACCAACACCTTGATTTGAACCCGGAAGCAAACTGGAACCCAGTGCAGCTCACGGAGCAAAGGTGTTACATGTGCTGATCTTGGTGCACCTAAGATTGCCCGCGTGGCCACATTCTGGATCAGTTGTAGCTTCCGGATATTCTTCAAGGGCAGCCCCATGTAGAGCGCATTACAGTAGTCTATATGTGAGATAACTAGGGCATGAGTGACTGTTCGAAGGGCCTCTCGGTCTAGGAAATGACGTAACTGGCACACAACACGAAGTTGGCTAAAGGCTCTCCTGGCCACGACTGCCACCTGCTCTTCGAGCAGGAGTCGTGAGTCCAAGAGGACCCCCAAGTTACGTACTGGGTCTGTTTGGGTTAGTGCAGCCCCATCCAGCACCAAAGATGACAAACTCCTAGATATTGAGGGGCCATTAATCCACAGCCACTCCGTCTTACTTGGGTTCAGCTGAAGCCTGTTGTTCCCCATCCAGGCCCCCACAGCCCCCAGGTACCTAGACAGGGTGGTCACGGCATCACTTACTTCACCTAGAATGGAGATGTATAATTGGGTATCATCAGCATACTGGTGATACCTCATCTCATGGTGACGGATGATTTCACCCAGTGGCTTCATGTAGATGTTAAAAAGGAGCGGAGAGAGTACTGAACCCTGTGGCACATCACAAAGGGGAGCCGTGGGCCAGATCTCTCGCTCCCTATCAACACTGATTGGGACCAGCCCTGGAGGAAGGAGATGAACCAGCGCAAAACTACGCCGCCCACCCCCAACTCTCTGAGCTGACCCAAAAGGATACCATGGTCGACGGTATCAAAAGCCGCTGAGAGGTCAAGGAGAGTTTGAATGGATTCACTGCCCCCATCCCCCTCCCGCCAGAGATCATCCATAAGTGTGACCAATGCCGATTCCATCCCATATCCGGGCCTGAAACCTGACTGAAAGGGGTCTAGATAATCCATTTCATCCAGAATCCTCTGGAGCTGCAGCGCCACCACTTTCTCAATCACCTTCCCCAAAAAGGGGAGGTGGGAGACTGGACGGAAATTGTCCAATATAGTGGGGTCCAGTGATGGTTTCTTGAGGAGGGGGCGCACCACTGCCTCCTTAAAGACCGACGGAAACTCCCCCTCTCTCAAGGATGTATTTATCATAGTCTGGACCCAACCACACATTCCCTCCCAGGCTGCTTTCACCAGCCAGGAGGGACATGGATCTAATAAACAGGTGGTGGCGCTAACAGTCTGAAGGATCCTATCTACTTCCTCGGGCCCAACAGGATCAAACTGTTCCCAGATAACAGAGTATGTCCCCCAGGTATTTCACCAGACTCTGACTCACGCTTGGAGTCCAACTTGGATTGTATCAGAGTGATTTTATCCTGCAGATGCTCCGAAAACTCCTCGGCACGGCCCTGTAGATGGGTTTCTAGATCTCCTTTTCTCAGGAGTGACCGGGCGAACTTAAACAGGGCTGCCAGGCAGCATTCTGCAGATGCAATAAGAGTGGAGAAATACTGTCGTTTTGCCGCTCTTACCGCCACAAGGTAGGCCTTAACCGCGGCTCTAGCTTGTGTTCGGTCGGGTTCGGTATTTGTCTTCCTCCAGCAGCACTCTAGACGTCTCTTAATCCTCTTCAGAACCCTTAGCTCCTCCGTAAACCACGGGGAGCATTGGGTTCGATAGGATAAGAGAGGTCGCACAGGCGCGATCCTGTCCAAGGCCCCAGCCGCCTTCCTATTCCAGGCTGCAGCCAGGACCTCCACTGGACTGTGTAGCAGATCTTTGGGTATAACCCCGAGCTCCCTCTGAAACCATACTGGGTCCATTAGTCGCCGGGGGCAGACCAATCAAATAGGTCCTGCCTCCCTGTGGAGTGGGGCAGCATAAGAGAATTTCAAGGCTACCAGGGCGTGGTCTGACCATGACAATGGGGATAGATCTAACTCTCCCCTCAGATCATGTTGCCACTGCTCCGACAAGAAAACCAAGTCTGGAGTGAGACCACTCTGTCGAGTTGGGTCTTGAATAATCTGGGACAGGCCCATGGCTGCCATGGTAGCCATGAACTCCTGAGCCGCTTCTGAGGTGCGTCTGAGGCACGGCAGGTTGAAGTCCCCCAGAACCATAAGCCTGGGGAACTCTACTGCCAACTCCGAGATGGCCTCCAGCAGCTCGGGCAGGGAGGTTGCTATGCAGCAGGGAGGCTGGTACAGTAGCAACACCCCCAACTGTTCTCGGGAACCCAACTTGAAGAACAGGGTCTCACATCCGGACACTTGTGGAGCAGTGCCCCTGAAACCCGTTTGTGGAGTCAAATATCATCGGTACATCATCTTATAAAAGTTTTCTTTTAGGTTGTAACATAATGTAAATTTTAATCCTTTAGTCCACATGTCTTCCCATTGTTGAAGTTGTATATTGTGGCCGATATTTTTTGCCCATTGAATCATACAGTCTTTAACTTGTTCCTCCACCATTTCTCCTTTTAACAATAATTTATACATTTTAGCAATTAAATGTTCATCAGTTTCACATAATTGTATTTCAAATTCTGATTTATTTTGTTCAAATTCCAATTTTTTTAAATCTAATTTAAATTTCTCTATAAGTTGCATATAGGAGAGCCATTGAAAAGTGTATCCTTCTTGAGCAAGTTCTTCTTTTGATGTTATTACATAATGTCCTTGTTCTTTTTTTAAAAGATCCTTATGTCAACCACTTATCTTTATTTCTTACTTCTGTTCTGTAAAAGGCTTCTTGCGTGGAAATCCATAAAGGTCTCTTATAACATAAAGTTGGTTTATATTTATTCCAAATTCTCAACAGGGATCTTCTAATATAATGATTTTTAAAGTCCACATTAACTGTAGCCTTATCATACCACAGATATCCATGCCATCCTCCTTCCAGATTTAATAATTTTTCATTTTTCAAAACAATCCATTCCTTAAGCCATACCAAACCACAAGCTGCATGATACAATTTCAAATTCGGGAGTCAGATGGAATTCTCATGTTGAGGGGGTCCGAAGCATGCCCTCTGTGCATGCACGGGTGGGGCAGGCCGACATTATCAGGACGAGACGGTCCCTCATGTACACTGGTCCTATGCCATGTAGGGCTTTAAAGGTAATCACCAACACCTTGAATTGGACCCGGAAGCAAACTGGCACCCAATGCAGCTCGCGTAGCAGAGGTGTCACATGTGCCGATCTCCTGGCACCCATAACTGCTCGCGCCGCCGCATTCTGCACCAGCTGAAGCTTCTGGATACTCTTCAAGGGTAGCCCCATGTAGAGCGCATTACAATAGTCTATACGGGAGATGACAAGGGCGTGAGTGACTGTTTGGAGGGCCGCCCGATCCAGGAAAGGGCATAACTGGCGCACAACTCGAAGCTGTGCAAAGGCCGTCCTGGCCACGACTGCCACCTGCTCTTCGAGCAGGAGTCGCGAGTCCAGGAGGAACCCCAGATCCCGCACTGGATCCGACTGGGGTAGTGCAACCCCACCCAGAACCAAAGATGACAACTTCCCGGATCCAGGGGGGCCTTCAATCCACAGCCACTCCATCTTACCAGGGTTCAGTTGAAGCCTGTTGTTCCCCATCCAGACCCCCACAGCCTCCAGGCACTGAGATAAGGCATTGACTGCATCACTTACTTCACCCGGGACGGAGATGTATAACTGGGTATCATCAGCATATTGGTGATACCTCATCCCGTGGTGACGGATGATCTCGCCCAGCGGCTTCATGTAGATGATGAATAGGAGAGGAGAGAGAACCGACCCCTGCGGCACCCCACAAGTCAGGGGTCATGAGTCAGCTCTCTCCTCCCCTATCAACACCGACTGGGAACGGCCCTGGAGAAAGGAGGCGAACCAGCGCAAAATCACGCTGCCCGCCCCAACTCCTCGAGCCTCCCCAAAAGTATACCGTGGTCAACGGTATCGAAAGCCGCTGAGAGATCTAAGAGAGCAAGGATGGACGCACTCCCTCCATCCCGCTCTCGCCAGAGATCATCCATAAGTGCGACCAATGTGGTATCCGTCCCATATCCCGGCCTGAACTCTGACTGGAAGGGGTCCAGATAATCCGTTTCCTCCAGAATCCTCTGGAGTTGCAACGCCACCACCTTCTCAACCACCTTTCCCAAAAAGGGAAGGTGGGAGACTGGGCGAAAATTGCCCAGGATTGTAGGGTCTAGGGAAGGTTTCTTGAGGAGGGGGCGCACCAGCGCCTCCTTAAAGGCAGCTGGGAACACTCCCTCACTCAAGGACGAATTAATCATCGCCTGGACCCAGCCACATGTCACCTCACTAACTGATTTCACCAGCCAGGAGGGACATGGGTCAAGCTGGCATGTGGTGTCGTTTACAATCCGGAGGATCCTGTCTACTTCATCAGGCGCAACAGGATCAAACTGTTCCCAGGTAACATGGTAAGTACGAGCCTCTGGCATCTCCCCAGATCTTGTCTCACGCTTGGAGTCCAACTTGGAATGAATCTGAGCGATTTTGTCCTGCAGATGCTCAGAAAACTCTTCCGAACAGCCCTGTAAATGGGTCTCCCCCTGCTCCCGACCCAAAAGCGATCTTGTAATCTTGAAAAGGGCCGTCGGGCGGCATTCTGCGGATGCAATAAGAGCGGAGAAATATTCACGTTTCGCTGCTCTTACCGCCACAAGGTTGGCCTTAACTGCGGCTTCGGTCAGATTCAGTCTTCATCTTTCTCCAGCGGCGCTCTAGATGTCTCTTAACCCTCTTCAAAGCCCTTAACTCTTCCGTGAACCACGGAGAGCAGCGGGTCGAACAGGGCCGGAGAGGTCGCATAGGCGCGATCTTGTCCAGAGCTCCGGCCGCTGCCTTATTCCAGGCTGCGGCCAGGACCTCCACTGGACCGTGAAGCAAGTCCTCGGGAATAACCCCCAGCTCCTTCTGAAACCTCACTGGGTCCATCAGTCACCGGGGGTGGACCAATTGAATGGGTCCCACCTCCCTGCGGAGTGGGGCAGCACAAGAGAGTCTCAGGGTCACCAGGGTGTGGTCTGACCATGACAATGGGGAAAGATGTAACTCTCCCCTCAGATCACATTGCCACTGCTCAGACAAAAAACTAAGTCCGGGGTGAGACCACTGTCACGAGTTGGGTCACAAATAATCTGAGACAGGCCCATAGCTGCCATGGTAGCCATGAACTCCCGGCCGCCTCCGAGGACCGTCCCAGAGATGGCAGATTGAAGTCCCCCAGAACCATAAGTCTGGGGAACTCCACTGCCAACCCCGAGACAGCCTTGAGCAGCTCAGGCAGGGAGGTTGCTATGCAGCAGGGATGCTGGTACAGCAGCAACACTCCCAACTGTTCTCGTAAACCGAACTTGAAAAACAGGGTCTCACACCCGGTCACTTGTGGAGCAGTGCCCCTGAAGGCCACAAGGGACTCTTGGATGACAACTGCCACCCCTCCTCCCCTGCCCCAGTGTCTCGGCTGATGCCACACCCGAAACCTGGCTGGGCACATCTCCGAGAGCGCTACTCCCCCCTCTGGGCCCAGCCAGGTCTCAGTAATACACACCAGGTCGGCCCCCTCCTCTATGATTAGATCACCTATAAGGGGGGCCTTGTTGTTCACCAACCTGGCGTTCAGCAGCAGCAGTCGGAGACCGGAGCCCACGAGGATCTGCTTACCAGGGCCTGGGTATGAACACGGGGGGCCGGAACACGCCACCAGTAACAAACACCGGGGATGCCTTCCCCGATGATGGCCTGCCCTCTGGTTCCCGTCATACCGTCTCCTGCCTGTCACCACCTGAATCAAATAGCCCGCCATACAGCCCCCAGAGATTCCCAACTCTGGCCTAGTAGCCTCCACTCCAAGGCCTCCGGAATTGCTGGGCTTAATCAAGGGTGCCTTATCCCATTCATCCATCATCCAGTCCCACACAATGTCGGGCAGTGACAAGACCCCCCAGTGCACCAGCTCTCACTCTCGGCACTGTTAGGGTCCAGCACCACCCCCACTCACACTCTGTACCTCTCCCTCAACTTCTCTCACTGGTCAGGGAGAGGTACCAACACTCACCAGCAGTCACTCCTACCCCACCTGGCTCTCACCCAGGGGGGTACTCTTACATACCCATACTATCTTGGCTCCCCCCTCCTCGTCTCTCACCTGGGGGGGTCCACATTCATACCAAGGGACCCCTACGAACTCTCTGCCACCTTAGATTGAATGGGACGGCATCCAGAACTTTTTGGGGGTTAGTCCATGTTCTTTGTATGCCCTGGTCTCCCGGGATATCCGTCCAGCCTCCGCACCTTCCAGGGCCGCAGGGTTCTCCACCAACTCCAGTCCGCTCCAACATCGGAAGCCTCCGAACCCCCTCTAGAAGTCGGCCCAGGAAAAAAGTCCAGGACTCCACTGCCACAACCGGGCTCCCCTCTGTGCTGTGCCGGCTCTGCTAGGCCCCCCCCAACTCCACCGGCCTAGCTCAAACTCTGATGGTCTCCAGCCTCCAGCAATCGAAAACAGAGAGGCCTCCGGCAGCCTCTAGCAGCCCTCGATAGTCTCCAGCCCCGCAAGCTCCGCCGGCCCCAGCTCGAAGACCAACAGCCAAAAACCTCCAGCCTCCAGCTGCCATTCGGCAGCCTCCCGCAGTCTCCAACCTTCAGTGGGCACCAGGCACCAGGTCCTTGCCAGCTCCACCGGCCCAGCTCGAACCCCAACAGTCTCTGCGGCCTCCAGCTTCCAATGGACCTCAGAAGCCTACAGCGTCTCCGGCTGCTCACCGGGCTCTTTTCTTTGCGCCGTTCCATGGAGGCTCCGACCGGACACAAGGGCTCGCCCCAACACTCCCCCCAGAGAAAGCCACTCACCCCACCGGTAACACCACCTCACTAAACCCCCAAAGGTGAATTTTGGGGGGGGGGTTTCACAGGGTTTCTGTGGCTTTCTCCCGGAGCGGTAATCGGCCGCGTTGACTTGCGGCCTCCATCTTGGAATTTAGCATCTTTTTTTTAATGTAAAGAGCATTTCTAGCATAAATGCATTGTTTAGAATATTTAGAATTATTTAAAATTAGTTTTTAGATATTTAGAATTTTTAATATTTAGAATTATTTAGATATCTAGAATTATTGCTTAGAATATATTTAATGTTTTGATAATTTAGAGAATCAGAAAAAAGTGATTAGGTATTAAACATGTTAGTATATGTAGCTGTGTATGAATTTCACTCTTCAGCAAAGGAGATTGTTACCTTGTCGTGGTGCTGGAGCTTGAGCACCTCAATAATGCCATGAGCCAAACCATGAAGGGACACCCAAGATGGGAAGGTCATGGCACAGAGGTCAGACTAAATATGATCCCTGGGGAAGGTAATGGCAACCCACCCCAGTATTCTTGCCGTGAAAACTAAATGGATCAGTACAACCAGAGATATGTCGGTATACCATCGGAAGATGGGACTCCCAGGTTGGAAGATGGTCAAAATGCTACTGGGAAGGAACAGAGGATAAGTTCATCACATCAGATGTGATGACGCAGCTAGCTCAAAGCCGAAAGGACAGCTAGCGGCCGACGGTGCTGGTGGTAAACAATGAATCCAATGTTGTAAAGATCAACACACCATAGGAACCTGAAATGAAAGATCTATGAGTCAGGGCAAATTGGATTTGGTTATTGGGGAGATGTCAAGATTAAATATAGACATTTTGGGTGTCAGTGAACTGAAATGGACTGGAATGGGCCACTTCACATCAGATGACCACCAGATCTACTACTGTGGACAAGAGGACCACAGAAGAAATGGAGTAGCCATCATAATTAATAATAAAGTGGCTAAAGCAGTGCTTGGATACAATCCAAAAAACGATAGAATGATATCAATTTGAATTCAGGGGAAGCCATTTAACATCACAGTGATCCAAATATATTCCCCAACCACAGATGCTGAAGAAGCAGAAGTAGATCAGTTCTATGAGGATAATACGCCAAAAAGAGATGTTATTTTCATTACAGGAGACTGGAATGCTAAGGTGGGTAGTCAAATGACACCTGGAATTACAGGCAAGCATGGTCTGGGAGAACAAAATGAAGCAGGACGTAGGCTGATAGAATTTTGCCAAGACAATTCACTGTGCATAACAAACCCTCTCTTCCAGCAACCTAAAAGACGACTTTATACATGGACTTCACCAGATGGTCGACACCGAAATCAGATTGACTACGTCCTTTGTAGCCAAAGGTGGCGGACATCAGTACATGTTCACCACCTTGAGTTATTTATAAGCATAATAAAGGCGGGATAGAAAATAAATAAATTATTGCAAATAAAGACAAGGTATAAGCAGGATCAACTGGCCTGTTCAGTGAAATCTGAAAGAACCAACTTTAGTATAGTAGTAAAGCTAAAGCTTGAATCTTTATGGAGTAGAAGTAAGTAATAATTCAGTGACATTTGTAAAATGGTTTTGTATTAAATAGGTAAAACCCTATTTAATGGAAATCTTTAGTGGGGGAAAATGCTAAAGCACAAATTAAACTAGAGCTCAAATACTCAGTGATTCTAAAATTCAAATAATACCTTGACAAGCTTTTCAGTCACCCACTCTCCTTATGAAAGCAAAGTGTAATTATTAGACTAGAAGCTGAAATCTTGTTTTTCCTCCTCATTAAAACTCTAACAAAGACTTGTCCTGCTTTTTAGTCATTTTGTTGATGAGGTCATTGAGATCAGTAGGACTATTAAAAGCTTTTTATTACTAGATAAATACCCTTTAATAATAGTTTGAGCTTGCCAATGCATTGTCTCAGCTGTTTTTATTACTACTGTTGCAAACAAGGGAAGAAAGAATGGAAAACCAATAGTAAGAATAAAGTGACATCTTTAATCATGTTTATGGGCATTTGCTTAACGAATTCAGCCTCCTTCCCTTTATAATTCTCAGCAACTAAAACATGCAATGTGTTGCAGAACAAAGAGTGATCAAGGTTTTCTATTTAGCCCTACCAATTGATGGATTATGGTATTCACTAGGCTTTTAAAAATAACAGTTTATAAACTTATAATTTATGACTGCTAGAAAGAGAAAGAAACTTTAGACCTAGGAGACATAGTATTAGAATAATTTACTGTGTATTGAGTATCGTAAAGGAAATCAATCCTAAAGGAAATCAACCCTGACTGCTCATTGGAAGGACAGACACTAAAGCTAAAGCTCAAATGCTTTGGCCACCTAATGCGAAGAGTGGACTCACTGGAAAAGACCCTGATTCTGGGAAAGACTGAAGGCAAAAGGAGAAGGGGATGGCAGAGGATGAAATGGTTAGATAGCATCACCGATGTAATGAACATGAATTTGAGTAAACTCCGGGAGACAGTGGAGGACAGGAAGGCCTGGTGTGCTATGGTCCATGGGGTCACAAAGAGTCGGACACGACTTAACAACAAAAATTGAATATATGAGACCCAAGGAGGTAAGTAGGCTGGTGACATTGCTAACATCCATATCCATATATTTTTGTATACACAGGAGCAAAATATGACTGGAACAAGAACAACATTTACAGGAGATGTCAATCAAGACCTCACAATCCTGGCTCAGCTGCGTATCAACTACACGTCTGCCTCTGATGAGAAAGTTTTATATCTCTTTAGTATCAAGGGGCATCCCAGTGAGTTACCATGGAAAAACATAAGGCAACCACTTCTTCTAAAGAGGATACAGATGGAGATGATATATTTCTGGAATGCAATCTTTTTTCAGGTCTGCATTAGTGGAGGGAAATGAGGCTGCTTGAGTGGAGAAAGGAGGAGGGAAAAGAGGTGGCTTGAGTAGAGATGGAGTGAGCACCTGAAATTCAGATATGAACAAATCAGAAGACTAACTTGGTAGAAGTTGAGGTGATACCTTGCTGTACAGATCTATACAGATTTGTTCTCTGAATCCCCTCAGTGCTGCTTGCCATTGATTTTTTTTCCAAATTTTCTTGTGAATAGCCTGACCATATGTCCCATTTTGAACGGGACAGTCCTGTTATTTTAACATTTTTGAACCGTGCCGTCTTTTTGAAAAAAATCTTGGTTTTGTCCCGTTTTCAGAGGCAGCCTGGAAAAGGAAGCCCTCCCGCCTATCAGTGCGCGGCAAAGGAGGGCGCGAAGAGGCAGGCCGTAATTCACAAACGCAGCCCGGCGGGCGGCAAGGGGCGGCGTGGTGTGGCTGAAGCCCTCCAGCACGGCCGGCTCCTGCTTCTCCTGCATGGTGGTGGCAGCAGCGGCGGCGTGGCGGTGGCAGCAGTGACTCTCCTCCCTCCCTCGGCCAAGCCTCGGCAGGAGCTGACTCATGGTTCAGCCGCACCATGCTGCCCCTTGTCTCCTGCCGGGCTGCAGGAGCTCCACCAGCCCAGCAGGTGGCAAGGGGTGGAGTGGTGCAGCTGAAGCCCCCCAGCATGGTCGGCTCCTGCCGAGGCTTGGACGAGGGAGGGAGGAGAGTCACTGCCACAGCCTGCAGCCCTGGGATACCCAGGTGATTGCTCATCCAAGAACAGACCAGGAGAGCTGTGCAGCTCTTTGGATTTAAGCACAAAAAAGTGCTTCCAAGTGAACAGGAATGCTCATGTAGCACCTGTCATCCTAGATGTGTGTTTCTTATCACAAAGATGCCAAAGTAATAAAATGTAAGTCATGATGTCACAGTGCAAGCTATACTATTTTGTAGTTGGGTTGTAATGTTGCACACATGTATATGAGGGGTGGAGTTTGTGTCCACAACACAGGTGTCATGGAGTGTGAGAAGTTTTATGATAAGGTATTGAAAGACCGAAATTTGCTGCATAAGATTATTTCATCGGAGAAATATTGATGGTATGATTGTGGTGAAATACAGTCCCCCTCTACGTGTACCTAAATTTTTGTATGAGTTCTGTCACTGAAGAATAATTGTTAGCTCAATATGTTAATGTAATAAAGGTTTTTCATTTTAATGAAAACAAAAATCTTTTTATATGAACAGTAATCTGTTTAAGCAAGGGTACCCAACCTTTTTGGCACAAGGGACTGGTTTTGTGGAAGACAATTTTTCCATGGATGAGGGGGGAGGTTTGCAGGCAGGAGCCAATTGCACAGACTGAGGGGTGGGGTTTGGAGACCGGCATGGCGGCATAAGATCCCGTCCCGTTTTGCCATCCCACTGTCCCGTTTTTGTCTCAAGGAAATATGGTCAGCCTACTTGTGAATGTCTCAGTATCCATGTAGGACCTCCTTATAATTGTCTCTTCTTGTTAGAACTGTTCTCAGTTTTTCTGGCCTATATCTCTTGACTTTTTCTCTGCATTAGACCAGCTATGAAAATTACCTAAGTGTGATTTATAGTAATTCTGGACATAAAAAAGAGCAATCATCCAGATGGATGGGACAAGGATTGCAGAAATCATAACCAAAGGATTTCTGGACACTTTCCCCCATGTTTCCGTCAAGAAAAATTCATGAAAATAGTTCAATCAATGGCTATTTTCTGTAATAGATTAACAATATAGCTTCTGTTTTTAGCCTTAATGGACTCTTGATTGCCCAATAGGGGATCTCTATCTTACTGTGCTTCTGAGCTTCCCAGAATAATCTGGTTAAATGTTCTTGGGAACAGAACAGAACACTGGACAAGACTGATCCAGTGAAGCAGGCTTTTTTTAAAATGTCAGACAGCTTTGTTGTTTATTCGTTCAGTCGGTTCCGACTCTTCGTGAGTCAGACAGCTTAAATATAGCATAATGTAGCTAAGGAAACATTTTGCCATTAAATTCTCAGCTGAACTCCATTCACATAATAGATTTACCATAATATACTCTCACAATCTGCCACAGTGAGCTTGAGGATCAATTTTTGGGAATACTCAGATCTGTTATCAACTTTCTTTCAGCATTTTTTCTACTGTTGGTGTCTCTGTAGAGCAAATAGGCAATCTGAGGCACCTATATTGCAACTTTTTATTTATATATTTATTTAATTATTTTTAAGTTGCCCTATAGTAATGGAACTCAAGGAAGAATAAATCAATAATATTAAGCCAGCAAAAATTCCATTATCTCCAGTATACAGAACCTGATAAATAAGACCCCAAAGCTTGGATGAACCAATATTTGGGTCAAAAGCTTGGATGAGTAGCCAGGTCTTCACTAAACACCAAAATGAAGGGTATCAAAATGATATCCAAAGCTATACTGATCTGCACAGTATATCAGCACAGGAAGATCAATAAGGTCTTTCACTTTGTATCTTTTCTCCATAATATGTCAGGATGATTTAGGCCTATTTGGTCAAAGGAAGACTAAAATACATCTGGATATTCAGTTTTTCCTAAGAGCATCTAAAACCGATCAACTCTCCAAAGCTCCTTGCCCAAATAAAGGAGAGGTTTCATTACCACTTCTTTTAAGAAATAGGTACCGTCTCAAATACCATTTACAGTGGGGATACATTGTACTGAATGTATAGATACGATAAGGAGTTTTTTTGTGCAAAGAGAATCATTTCAGATTCTTGCAGGGAGAGAGAAGGAAGGAATAATACAACTATATATTGTCCATTAAATTGTGGATACCACAAGCTCAGTGGTTAATGAGAGGGGAAGGAGGAAGTAGGTCCCTGATATGCTGTAGTCAGACCAACAAAGTAGGCAGCAATGGATAATTATGCAGTCATTTTCTGCAGGAACAGTGTCTGCTTTTTGAGGTCTTATGAAGCCCTGGTTAATTTATGAAGCTTTCCAGTTTAGTTGGATTTACCTAGTAGTTTTTTTTCCACTTTGCTCTGTACAGTTACAGTAGCCAAGTCAACTTATTATTCAGGATTCAGCTGAATCTCTCCCCTTATTTCCAAATAGCTAATCCTCTCTGACTTCTACAACAGTGGTCCAAAATACATTTAAAACAGGATATTTAAAACTTATTCCATCCTACTGGATTACAATTGTAAAATGAGACATTCCACCAAACAAACCTGAGAACTCAGTGGACAATGAAGAACTCTTATGAGGCCTACTGCAAAGAAAGTGTTTTCATTAAGACTTCCAATAACCTATTAAAGCCTGGCAATTTCTTTCTGTCTCAGATGCTTTCATTATCCTCACTGCAGTATTGATTCTTTCTTTACACTCTCCAAGAGAAATGCAAGTTATCTCAGTCCCAGGATGTTCCTTTTTCCTGTTCCATTTCTCTTTGGTTCAAGTTGTCAGCCCCTGAAGGCAGTGTTATGAATGTCCGATGACAAAAGGGCTAAGCCGTGAAGCCCTGGGTAGAAAGTAGAGGCTACATCTTCATTTTCACTAGTCAGCTCCTTCAGAGCATCAAAAGGAGTGTGGAAAATATATTCCTTGTAATGATCCTCCATGCTATGAATTTGAGGGTTGCAAAGATATT
Source organism: Charina bottae (assembly GCA_023362775.1). NCBI lineage: Eukaryota > Metazoa > Chordata > Lepidosauria > Squamata > Charinaidae > Charina > Charina bottae. Next base: position 169,695,735 of record JALMGJ010000001.1, on the reverse strand, counting down.
TCCAATAGTCTCCTTTTTCTGTTTATTTTTCTTGTAGTTTCCCAACTCAGTAGCATTTGTTCTATTCACTGAATTTTTAAACAAACAGTGGGAACTCTGCCTACATTTCTGTTCCCAGTTTGTACCTACAATGAAAGAAGAAGATGCAAAATTGCAGGTATGTTTCTATCCCTTGAGGGACATTAGGATCTCATCTTTTCACTTACAAATTCCAAAGCTGCTGATAGTGGGAAGACCCTTTGATTCCTACAGTCTCATCAAAACAAATTTAGTGTGTAAGAAGCATCATGTGGCACAGAGCCTTGTCCCCTCTGTATAAATATAAGTTGCTCAATTGCATTCTTTCTAGCTTCTTTTTCTGCTCAAAAAGCTTTTGTTGTTGGATCTTCCATTCATCCTAATAGGGCCTGAGTGGCTGAATCCCCACAAACAGAGTTGACCAACTCAGCCTTGGGCAAATGCTGCAAAAGTTAACAAGAAGTTGTCAGCTAGTAGAAAAAGATCAAAACCAAATCAAATCTATAAAAGCTAGTTATGGAATGGAATTGAAAGCATGAATTAAAAAAAAGTAATGTGTAATATGAGAGCCAGTTTGGTGTAGGGGCTAAGGCATCAGGCTAGAAACTGGGACAGCATGAGTTCTAGTCCTGCCTTAGGCACAAGGCCAGCTGAATGACCTTGGGCCAGTCACTCTCTCTCAGCCCTAGGAAGGAGGCAATGGCAAACTACTTCTGAAAAACCTTGCCAAGAAAACTGCAGGGACTTGTCCAGGCAGTCTCTGAGAATCAGACAGGATTGAACAGATTTTTTAAAAAGTGTTATATACCATTTCTTTAAAAAAAATTCTATTTACTTTTATCCAAACCTTCTTTTATCATTTTACAAGATAGAATATTGTGTGTGCAATAAAGGGTCAAGCTGCCATCTCAGTACAGTAGTTAAAAGACAAAATTAAAGAATATGGTGGGTTGGACGTTTTTCACTAAAACCACTTTCTATTTTCTTTTCTGACATCAGATTATTATTTTTCCCACCTGCCCTGCTTTGAGAATGTTTCTTTTCTAGCTGTTGCTTCTTCCCCCTTTTGGATTACCTCAATTAGATATATTTTGAAAAGAATACTACCACTGTGCTGCATAGTCAGCCACTTTGGGCTACATGATGATAGAACTGAAGGAAAGCAAGACAATTGAAGGCGATAAACAAATGTTGTAGAACGGACAAATAAAACAAAATTTCTTTTCAAAAATTATTTACTGCAGTTAACATTTTTTTTAAAAGAATGAGTAATGAGTATTGGAATAATGGTTCACAAAAAAGCCTGTATTTTTTACTTTGTCCTAGTAAAAAGCCCTAGTGGCATTTAATTTGCTGAAATGAGATAAGATACACTCTGCTTGATGTTCCCAACATCTTTCACATTGATCGCTTTTAAGAATTTATTTGGATGGCAAGGCACATTAGGATTCTATTGACTGAGGAGGAGAAATGAATTTTTTTTCTCATTTGGAATTGGTAAAGCAGAATAATTCTTTAGTCTATAATGCTCCACACTGCAACCAAATTATTAGTGATAAACAAGTAAAGGGGGAAGTGGAACAAAAGTATTCAATAGAACCATGATTTCTGCTATAACACCTACCTTTGATAATCAGCAAGACATTATGTGAATAACGTGAATGAAGAAAAATACAATCTTCTGAGTTGTACACTTTTTTATACTTTCCTATACTATGTGAATGCTGATTTTCCTATGATGCTTGAAGCAAGGCCTCAGCTGGGGCTTATTCCACTTTACCATCCCTATTCTTAAGATATAAATGACTGCTACTATTACTGAGTTTTGTGAAATCACATTGCTTTTACATTTTTACGTTTTACATGAGTGGGTGTTGATGATACTTTGGTCCTAATCTAACTTGATTCCCACTCAAATTTCAGGTTTTATTTTTCCCCCAAGGCTTTAGTACTTAACAGTTCTTTTTCAGCTTCTGTCCCTCCTTCTTCAGAGTTTGCTATTTTCACCAAGGCAGGCAATAATATGTCAGTTTCCAAGGTTGTCCTAGTTTTTATTTTTCCAGTGTTCTCAACTCCATAGACCAGGATTTCTCGACCAGGGTTCCATGGAACCCTTGGGTTCCATGAGAGGTCACTGTGGGTTCCCTGGGATATCATGATTTATTAAAAAAAAATTCAAATTCCAGCAACTTCACAATAAAGAGGTAAGTTTCATTCTTTATTTTTAGTTTAAGAATACTGTTAATGCATATATACAGGCCTACACATGAAACAGATATAATAATTTGGTAACTTCTGGCCTATATTTGAGCCTGAATGTGTAGGAGTTCCCTGAGGCCTGTAAAATATTTCAAGGGTTCCTCCACGGTCAAAAGGTTAAGAAAGGCTGTCCTAGACTGACTAGTCATAGCCATCTGAGAAGCTGAGAAAGGAAAAGGAGAGATGAGAGAGCTGAAAAGATTGACCGAAAGGGAAAGTTCAAGCCCAAAGGGAACAAGATACTTAATCAAAGATCTCTGTGACCTTGAGGTCAACAGAAGATGGCAAGCAGGAATTTATAAGCAAGGAAGGCATGGTGCTTTCAGGATCCTCTTGGTCTACAAATGCCTACTGTGTTTGTTAGATACAGGAACTACTTTATTTAGTGCTGTAACTTGCATTACAATACAATGCCCTTGATTCTGAATATTTTGAGTGAAGAAACTTTGCTTTAAAAAGTTTACATTTATTCCAAAAGGGTTCCAGGAAAGGTCCATTTTTATTTCCTAATGGAAAAAAGCAGTCTCTTCACAAAGAAAAAGGTGTTATCCTTGTTTTCAATTTTTATCTTTAAATCTGGCTAACCAAATGGTCTTCAAAATAAAGCTTGGCTACACTCTTTTCACAAATCGGCTCAACGGATATGAGAAAAGAATAAAAACATGCTGGCTTGCCAAAATCCTCACCAGGCTTCCCATGTCCATGTGCTATAAGTTCTCAGGATTTTTCAGATAAGATACAGCATGCAAGAAGTCTCTTGTGAACCAGGTCAGGTTTTTATTCATACCATATTAAAGATAGAGAGACATTAGTTTCGATAATTATTAGTCAGATAATTATGCAAGGGGAGTTCAGCATACAAACAGAGTTTCAGGTCCCCGCTCTCTTCTAGTTTCTGCCTTCCAAATAAAATTGGTTACTTTATGGCCTAATTATTCTATCATTCTGAGGCGAACTCTTTCTCTGCTGTAGCAGCATCTCCAAGGTCTTGCTATTTTCATCAGAATGATAAAAGCAACATCACACTATTGTGCTGCAACATCATCCCTTTTGGGCGTGTTTGTGATATTACAATGTACCTAGGAAAGGGGCAGGGCTTGGATCACAATGTACAACACTATTTGTATCACTCTAATCCCATTTTCTCCCTCTGAGATGCCACTGCCTGCCTTCAATAGTATTGTTTCTGCTAACATAATAGGGAGCCTATCCTAAGCTCTAGGTTGGTGGGTTTGTTATTTATTTGTTCAGTCGCTTCCGACTCTTCGTGACTTCATGGACCAGCCCACGCCAGAACTTCCTGTTGGACATCACCACCCCCAGCTCCCCCAAGGTTGAGTCCGTCACCTCCAGAATATCATCCATCCATCTTGCCCTTGGTCGGCCCCTCTTCCTTTTGCTTTCCACTTTCCCTAGCATCAGCATCTTCTCCAGGGTATCCTGTCTTCTCATTATGTGATCAAAGTACTTCAGTTTTGCCTTTAATATCATTCCCTCAAGTGAGCAGTCTGGCTTTATTTCCTGGAGTATGGACTGGTTTGATCTTCTTGCAGTCCAAGGCACTCTCAGAATTTTCCTCCAACACCACAGTTCAAAAGCATCTATCTTCCTTCGCTCAGCCTTTCTTATGGTCCAGCTCTCGCAGCCATAGGTTACTACGGGGAATACCATTGCTTTAACTATGCGGACCTTTGTTGTCAGTGTGATGTCTCTGCTCTTAACTATTTTATCAAGATTTGCCATTGCTCTCCTCCCAAGAAGTAGACATCTTCTAATTTCCTGGCTGCAGTCAGCATCTGCAGTAATATTTGCGCCTAGAAATACAAAGTCTGTCACTGCCTCCACGTTTTCTCCCTCTATTTGCCAGTCATCAATCAAGCTGGTTGCCATAATCTTGTTTTTTTTGAGGTTTAACTGCAACCCAGCTTTTGCACTTTCTTCTTTCACCTTCATCATAAGGCTCCTCAGCTCCTTCTCGCTTTCAGCCATCAAAGTTGTATCATCTACTTATCTGAGATTGTTAATGTTTCTTCCAGCAATTTTAACTCCAGCCTTGGATTCATCCAGCCCAGCACATCACATGATGTGTTCTGCATACAGGTTGAGTAGGTAGGGTGAGAGTATACAACCCAGCCATACTTTTAGGTTGGTGGGTAACTATTATTAAATTCCCCAAAGGGTTAATCAAAGGCTTCACTTAAAACTTAGCTGGCTACCTCTCATAGTTAGCATAACCTTGATCTTTTTGGTGTCTTTGGATGCTCTTCACCCCCTGGAGATCGCTGTTGGGTAGACAAATACTTTGTCATTCTCTTTCTTACCTAGCCAATTCCCTTTTGGTGATTTGAATCATCCCTGAACCTATATCTCTTCAGTAGTCCATGATTGCTGAATTCCATCCTTATGTGTAAGCCATTTTTCTTTTTTCCCACTCCAGCTCCAACCCTACTAAATTCCTTCCTTCCCAACTCATTTCAACTTTCTCCTCCTCTGAGAAACTCTCTCTGGGGAAAAATACATTTCTTTTTTTTCCCCAGCTCTTTTTTTACCTCAAGTTATCATCATAAATACAGTTCATATGTCTGATGGATCATGTGATAAGATGATAGATGATGTTTTCCTCTTCTATTCAGACACATCATGCATTTAGTTGAACAGAGAGAGTGAATTTGTGCAATTCAAAGTGCTTGTTTTAACCTATAAACTCCTTTATGGATTAGCATCAAGGTATCCTACATCTCCGGGAGTCAATAAGGAAGATGACCTTGACAGAGATAGGTGAGATCGGTTTCCAAAGTGATGAGGGGAGAAATATAACTTAAATCTAAAAACAAGCAGAAAATATGCAGAAGCACCTCAGATACCTCCCTAATTCACATGAGTATAAAAAGGGGAGGTTTGGTATAGCACAATCAGAGTTGCACAATTCTGTTACTATAGCCAATCTCAATAACAGTAGTTTAGCCTTCCTGTGGAGTTGATTTCTTGGTCTGATCTAGTTGAGCCAGGAAATGATGTTTCTTTATCAAGCTACACTAGAGTCATTGGTAATAGAGTGTCAACTTTGTAATTGTGAGATTGTTGTGTAATTTATCATGTGACTGTTAATGTATATTTATTCATCTAATTTATGGTATTAGAGTGTTATTGTGGCTGTTCTGTTGTTTTTGGTATTGTGGGTATTTTTACTATTGTACTGTTTTCTGGAGACATTTTACTATTTACATTCTTACCATAGATGTTTATGTAAAGTGGTTTAACACAGTGGCATCATAAGTAGTCTATTCTGATATTGGCATTATAGTTTTCTGAACAGACTGGCATTATGTTTAAGTTTGTGCATTTAGAATTAGACAGCTTGCTTTCTCTCCCCCCCTTTTTTTGTTTCTTCTCAAAATTGCCTAGGTCCTTCTGAGTGAATCCCCACACAATCTAAACTGTCTCAATGCAAATAAATATTTACGATTGCAGGAAGTAGTGTGGGACAATACATGGCATTAGTTCCATTATCCAAATGGAATAGAGAACAGCTAATGGTGTTTTCTATAGTGAATATTATGGTAAATTGATTCAATTTTCACATCTAAAATAGAATTTGCTACCTGCCAGAAAACTGCCTTCAATCTGGATGTCAAGCTCTGTTTTCACAGACTCTTCCACCATCATTTGACTATCAACTTTAACTATCAAAAGCATGCCATGGACACACAATGCTGATGGAAAAAAAGCAGAGTTTTGTCAGGAAACCCAGCAGATGTGAATTATTGCTCAGCAGGAAATGTTCAAGCAATCTGGAGAGACCCAGAATTTGTGAACTCTTTCAAATTATACCATTATCTCAAATACCTATTGTTCAAAATAGCCATGACATTTAATGTCCTAATGGAAAACTCTGTTGGCTAACATTGTATCAGACCCATGTGTGAAGATATTTCAATGAACATTAATAGACAATGTCCTTACAAACTAAAATTACTTTAAGTTGGATCAAAAGGTAGTAAGCAGATGTTTTATTATCATGGCTTCATGACTGTTGAAATCTAAAGCTTATTAGACTTCATGTTTAACCACAAATGTTTCTCAGCTGGTGGTAGTAGAAATGTTGAAGACAATGAAACTCTCTAACCTCTGCTTGAATTTAGCATCTGGCAAGTGAGAAGCAGTTTAAAAATATTAATAGTTGGCCTTAAATATTTTCACTACTGATAATAATAGTACAAATCATATGAAAGTTCAGGTTATATCAAATATTCTCCAGTTCTAGAAGTTAAACAATACTGGTTTGATCTGAATAGGGTAGGATGATTTCTTGAAAACCAGTTCCTGCAGCCATTGTCTTAAAAATCTAAAAGCTTCTTTTAGCTGCTGCTGTTCAGCACCATTTCAATATTTTGTATCTTTTCTTTCCCTGCATTAGTCACATGAGTGAGTCCATTTATTCAGGGATCATGTAAGCTTTATTCTGTCTCTCTAAGTGCTTGCATGCCATCACAGGTATCCATAGCAAGTCAAGATTACAAAAAATGATGACACATGTGCAATGTCATCATGATATAAACTCTACCCTTAGTACTTGGACCCTTACTTAAGTACCCAAATCACAATTTTTGTGTCATGAGGTCAAAATGCATGTTCCCTTACTTCTTTCCACCCCTAACACCTACATATGCTATACATATTAGGATGATGTGCGTTCTCTTATTCTCAATTGACTTTCTTGTTTTGAATGTAATTGTGTCCTGAAGACATCTTCCTCTGTCTATAGCAGCCCTTCTCAACCTTTTGACCCTGGAGGAACCCTTGAAATATTTTTCAGGCCTCGGGGACCCCTGCACATTCAGGCTCAAATATAGGCCAGACATTACCAAATTATTATATCTGTTTCATGGGTAGGCCTGTATATATGCATTAACAGTGTTCTTAAACTAAATATAAAGAATGAAACTTACCTCTTTAATGTGAAGTTAGTGGAATTTGAAATATTTTTTTAAATAAATCATGATCTCTCAGGGAACCCCTAGTGACCTCTCACGGAACCCTAGGATTCCACAGAACCCTTGTTGAGAAATCCTGGTCTATAGAATTGAGAACACTGGAAAAATAAACATATACATGGAATCATAGAATCATAGGGTTGGAAGGGAACTTGGAGGTCTTCTAGTCCAACATCATAGGCATCAAATGTTTTAGACCGGGGCTTTCCAAACTTTTCTTGTTGGTGACACACCAACAGCGGTGCACAAAAACCTGGAAGCGCCACCGCTGTGGCGGTGCATGAAAACCTGGAAGTGCTGCTACAGCGGTGGCACTTCCGGGTTTTTGTGTGTCGCAGTGGTGGCAGCGATTCTTCTGGGTTTTCACGTGCCACCGCCATGGCGGAGCTTTCGGGTTTTTGTAAACAGTAGCAGCGATGGCGCGTCGTCGTCCTAGTGTGTCTCACAAAATCCTGGAAGCGCTGATGGCTGCCGCCACTGTGCGTGCTGTCACGCACAGCGGTGGCGCACCATGAGCACTTCCGGGTTTCCTTGCGACACACCTGGGCCCCGCAGGCGACACAGTAGTGTGTCACAACACACAATTTGGAAAGCTATGGCCTACACGTTGATTTTGCTCTTTTGAGATTTCAGTTTTTCTATCCACTTTCTTTGGGTTGCTTTTTACTAACCCACTAGCCTTTATTTGTGCTAATTAAGTATTCAGGGGGTGCCTTAATTTAAACAGCTTCTCCATGATACTTGCCAAACTATTATGCAAGATATTCGGGATATTGTGCAAAAAATCAGTTTTAAAATGTGTCAACTGGTTGAGGACGCTTTGAAGGAAGAAGAAGAGAATCAAAAGTAGGATGCTATAAATGGGATTAGAGGCTTTGAGGAAATGCCAGGAGATGGATATACTTTGGTGTGGAAGGAATTAAGACAGTTCGACTTGCAAGATATCGTTGGTCTTGTCTTTCTAAAAGATTGTTTTGAGAATGAAGCAGCCCCATTTTGTGGGAGATTTCCAGCTGAGGAATTTGACTTCATAAGGAGGGCAGTTGGGGTGTTTGATTTCTACGTAAAAATTGCCTTATGTGTAATATGGAGACATGTAAATGTTTTGGCATATTTTGAGGTGGGATAAGAAATGAAGAATATGTATGTGGATTGATATTAAGGCTTGTATGATTCTATTTTTCTTTAATTATTTGGATTAAGAAGTATTCTATTATTTTTAAAGTTTGATCTTTTAAGATTTATAAGATACAATAATTAGAGTTTGGTTATAGGTATAATAAGGTTAAGATTGTTATAGTATTATTAAGCATAAAAGTATTAAGTATAAAATTTAAATATAATTTGATTTTTATTACAGTGGTTAGAAATATATAGAATAGTGGTAGGAAGGAAATATTAAATAAATGGCTTCTTTTTTGGAGGGAAGTGGATTTAGAGGTTTATATATTTGTTTATTTCTTTTTATATATAAGGGGAAAGAGCAATTGTTTTTAGTTTTATAATCTGTTAATGTATTGACTTATAGAAATAATGTGATTTTGGTTAGATATAGAGTAAGGGATTAATTATAGAAATTGCTGTATATTCTTGCTGAAAGTCGGAAGTCATCTTGATATGTAATCTTTCCAAAAAAAAATTCTTTTTTCAACCCTCTTTTTTTCTTTTTGTAGTTTTTTTGTAGTTTTTATCTTTGCTTAAACTCAATAAAATTCTTATTAAAAAAAAATTAGGCACTGCTGTTTTATTCCAAATAAATTTATTTCTAATGTTTGACAGAGAGCACATACTTTTTTATTTCTATTGATTTATTACATTCTCCATGCAAATTAGGCTTTTATTAATGTTCTTCTAACATTTCTTTCAAAAGAAAATATATATTTCAAAAATGAAAAACGGGTGTGCTACTCTTTACCTTCATGCATTTATTATGCTTGATTAAGAGAATCTAAGTGTAAAATCTCATATTATTGTAAAGGATAATAACATTAAATATTTCAAAAGAGGAGGGAGTATAGGTTGACTCAATTTATCATGCAGAGATATTAGTAAGCATTTTTTTAAAAAAAAAGTATGTACAACACTGTGAAACAAGAAATTACTAAGGAATTTTTCAAATTAAGACAATTGTTGGGCCTTTCCCCACTGCCAAGCTAAATTGCTATCTAAACATCCTACAGTTGGCAGAAAGTTATTCCAGCCTAACATCTGCATGAAAGAATTTGAACAGAGGCTGCTTGCATACACATTTCTGCTTCAAATTGTAGGAATTCTGGGATGGTAATACTAGAACTCCACGCAGCTTCTTATTAGTATATAGCAGTGTAGAAGCATTCCCATAAACTTGCACAAGGCTTAATCAGTTCAAAACACAAAATAAACACACTTCACACGTTAATCTAAAGTAACATAAAAAGAGCTTACAATTTTATTGTAACTCACATTTCCTTAGTAGAAATGGTCCATGCATGCGACCAATAGGTTCTGACGTGACCCACATGCTTCTTTAATGTGGCCCACCTGAATGGAAGTATGAGCAATGTGGGGGCAGCCATAGCTGACCCATCCTCCTTGGTAGGAGATTCGAGCAGAAAGAGAAAGAGAAGGGAACAGGAACAGGAAATTGGGATTCAGCTCCTCCCACACAAAGCAAGTAAGATTAGATTACAGCAGAGGCTGCCTCCTCCTTCAAGCTTGTGTGAGACGTGCTTGGTTGAAACCCGATATCTCTAACACAAATTATTTCCACATACCATGAAATCATGTGGCCAGTCAAGGAAAAATATGGTGATGTTCAGATGCAACACTACATCATGAATTAGTGTTACAGCAAGTCTGCTCAAATCTCAGGTGCACTGCTCTTCTTGCTCAACACAGTGACTATTTTCTGTTTCTGGATGTTTGTTGGTTTTTACTTGTGTAAGGAAAGGGAACTATCTCCCTTTTTTCCAATAACACTAAGTTTCTCAGTTTGCTCTCCTACTTCCTCCTGTAAGGACAGATGCTCAGCCACTTCACTGCAGCCTTCCTCAGCTCACACAAGGCCTAAAATAGAAGCTCAAAGGACACTTTCTGCAATTGCTTTGTTTACTTGCCTGCATTTATCATAATACAGTATATATTTCACACCAACTATGTCATACGTCACCTGCCATTATCAGCTCTCATCAGGTGGACACAAGGCTTATTATAGCCTAACCTTGCTTCCCTCACAAGGGGTCCATCACTCACTCTAATCCCAGAGCCTGGGGATACAGCCAGGTTTTAAGGCTTGCTTAAATAAGGTCAGGGTAATTTGACTATCTGGCCTTAGTGTGGATTTCTATTTGCATTCTACAACTGAATTATAATTGCATCTGCAAAGGCTGAAATTCCAGACCTTCAAATCTGATCCTAGAGGTATGCCACACAACAGTCTATTTCAGAGACAACAAGCAAATGCACAATAAAGGCTAGACCTACTTTTTCAAGGGAAAGGCAGAAGCGATTTGTTATCTTGATCTTGCAGCAGGCACAAGGGCCCACTGGGATCACTTGGGCTTCTAGAGATAGTACCTACTTGAGGAAAGTCCCCAAACTCTGAATTTGGATAACAAGAGCCAAGCCCTGAATGCTGACTAGTATACTGGCATGCAAATACAGATCAAAGCCTGTATTTGTCATTGTCCCAATCCTCTGGAACAGCATCCACTCAAAGATACAGGTGCCCACTCTCCTGGGGTTCTGGAAAGCCCCCTCGGATCTGGCTCTGTTCCCAGGCCTGAGGTTAGTGTGTTTGAGGGGCCCATAGCTGCCACCTGGTCTTTGAGCAGTAGTTGTGTGTCCAGGAGGACCCCGATGTTTTGTTGCCAAAGACAACCCGATCCTTCAAACATGCACATATTTTATATAATCTTCCCTGGACATATTAGGCAGTGCCTTATCCTTTTTCTCAAAACATGTGTAAACAGATTCCTGCTAGGAATGTTCATTATTTCATTACTGCAATTGGAGCATGTAACTCCAATTAACCTTAATGGCAGGTGCTTGTGGAGCCTTAAGGGGAGATTATATTCCTGCTAATTTAATTCATTCATGGCACAGAAGAACTAGCAACATTAAGGAAGGAAAAGTTATATGAGTGGCTGGCTGCTTTAACTAGGAAGTAATAGCAGCTAGTGCAGTGCTTTGCAGCTCTGACTATAAATGGAATAACGAAGAAAAGGGATAATAGCAGCTCAAGTTTATTTCTAAACTTGGGAAAGAATGAACTGTTCAAGAATCACTGAAGGGGAAGATAAAAAAATAGGACCCTCTAAGAAATGGGTAAGCATTATGTGACAAATGAAGAGGTTTCTCAAGGCAATGTTGTCCTGATGATCTCCTCTATATGATGGTTCATGTTCCAACATTAGGCTGGGAGAAAAATATCTTTTTAATGATTATTATACTCTTAACCTCTCTCGCCCCTTCATGGATCACTGCCTTGTCGTGGCGAAGGGACTTGCATAACTCAATGAAGTCAGGTCAAGAAGAACAGGTCATGATGTAGAGTTCTGACAAAACGTGGTCCACTGGAGGAGGAAATGGCAACCCACTCCAGTATCCTTGCCAAGAAAACCCCATGGACAGTATCAAAAGGCTAAAAGATATGACGCCGGAAGATGAGTCCCTCAGGTCGGAAGGTGTTCAATATGCTACTGGGGAAGAGCAGAGGGCAATTCCGAGTAGCTCCAGAAAGAGTGAAGCGGCTGGGCCAAACCTGAAAGGACGCTCAGTTGTGGATGTGTCTGGAAGTGGAAGGAAAGTCCGATGCTGTAAGGAACAATATTGCATAGGAACCTGGAATGTAAGTTCTATGAATCAACGTAAGCTGGATGTGGTCAAACATGAGATGACAAGATTGAACATCGACATCTTGGGAATCAGCGAACTAAAATGGACAGGAATGGGCAAATTTAATTCAGGTGACCATTATATATACTACTGTGGGCAAGAATCCCTTAGAAGAAATGGAGTAGCCCTCATAGTCAATAAAAGAGTGGGAAAGGCAGTACTGGGGTACAACCTCAAAAACGACAGAATGATCTCAGTTCGAATCCAAGGCAAACCATTCAACATCACAGTAATCCAAGTCTATGCCCCAACCACTGATGCCAAAGAAGCTGAAGTTGACCAGTTCTATGAAGACCTACAACACCTTCTAGAACTAACACCAAAAAAAGATGTCCTTTTCATCATAGGGGACTGGAATGCTAAAGTAGAAAGTCAAGAAATAACCGGAATAACAGGCAAGTTCGGCCTCGGAGTACAAAATGAAGCAGGGCAAAGGCTAATAGAGTTTTGTCAAGAGAACACGCTGGTCATAGCAAACACTCTTTTCCAACAACACAAGAGATGACTCTACACATGGACATCACCAGATGGTCAATACCGAAATCAGATTGATTATATTCTTTGCAGGCAAAGATGGAGAAGCTCTATACAATCAGCAAAAACAAGACCTGGAGCTGACTGCGGCTCAGATCATGAGCTTCTTATCGCAAAATTTAGGCTTAAATTGAAGAACGAAGGGAAAACCACTAGACCACTCAGGTATGACCTAAATCATATCCCTTATGAATAAACAGTGGAGGTGAGGAATAGATTTAAAGGTTTAGATCTGGTAGACAGAGTGCCTGAAGAACTATGGATGGAAGTTCGTAACATTGTACAGGAGGCAGCAACTAAAACTATCCCAAAGAAAAAGAAATGTAAGAAAGCAAAGTGGCTGTCTGATGAGGCTTTACAAATAGCTGAGGAAAGAAGGGAAGCAAAAGGCAAGGGAGAAAGGGAAAGATATAACCAACTGAATGCAGATTTCCAGAGAATAGCAAGGAGAGATAAAAAGGCCTTCTTAAGTGAACAATGCAAAGAAATCGAGGAAAACAATAGAATGGGGAAGACTAGAGATCTCTTCAAGAAAATCGGAGATATAAAGGGAATGTATTGTCGAAGGCTTTCACGGCCGGAGTTCGATGGCTGTTGTGGGTCTTCCGGGCTGTGTGGCCGTGTTCTGGAAGTTGTGGTTCCTAACGTTTTGCCAGCATCTGTGGCCAGCATCTTCAGAGGGCAGGAGCACAGATAGAAGCAAAATCTCTGTGCCCAGGTAGAGTGGCAATGTTCTATTATAGAGCTAAATTATAGGAGATTAGGTGGGTTTTTTTGTTGTGTTGAAATGTTCACGAGTCGCTGATGAGCGTGATTAGCATGTTCATTGTGAAGTAGAACATTGCCACTCTACCTGGGCACAGAGATTTTGCTTCTATCTGTGCTCCTGCCCTCTGAAGATGCTGGCCACAGATGCTGGCAAAACGTTAGGAACCACAACTTCCAGAACACGGCCACACAGCCCGGAAGACCCACAACAGCCATATAAAGGGAACCTTTTGTGCAAAGATGGGCATGATAAAGGACAAAAAAAGGCAGGGACCTAACAGAAGCAGAAGAGATTAAGAAGAGGTGGCAAGAATACACAGAAGAACTATACAAGAAAGATCTTAATATCCCTGATAAATACGATGGTGTGGTCACTGACCTTGAGCCAGACATCCTAGAGAGTGAAGTTAAGGGGGCTTTAGGAAGCATTACTAACAAAAAAGCTAGTGGAGAAGACAGTATCCCAGCTGAGCTATTTAAAATCCTAAAAGATGATGCTGTTAAAGTGCTGCACTCAATATGCCAACAAATTTGGAAAACTCAACAGTGGCCACAGGATTGGAAAAGGTCAGTTCCAATCCAATTCCAAAGAAGGGCAATGCCAAAGAATGTTCAAACTACCGTACAATTGCGCTCATTTCACATGCTAGCAAGGTTATGCTCAAAATCCTAAAAGCTAGGCTTCAGCAGTATGTGAACCAAGAACTACCAGAAGTGCAAGCTGGGTTTCGAAGAGGCAGAGGAACTAGAGATCAGATTGCCAACATTCACTGGATCATGGAAAAAGCAAGAGAGTTCCAGAAAAACATCTACTTCTGCTTCATTGACTACGCTAAAGCCTTTGATTGTGTGGATCACAACAAACTGGCAAATTCTTAAAGAGATGGGAGTACCAGACTACCTTACCTGTCTCCTGAGAAAACTGTATGCGGGTCAAGAAGCAACAGTTAGAACCGGACATGGAACAACTGACTGGTTCAAAATTGGGAAAGGAGTACGACAAGGCTGTATATTATCACCCTACTTATTTAACTTATATGCACAGTACATCATGAGAAATGCTGGGCTGGATGAATCACAAGCCGGGAGAAATATCAACAACCTCAGATATGCAGACGATACCACCCTAATGGCAGAAAGCGAAGAGGAACTAAAGAGCCTCTTGATGAGTGTGAAAGAGGAGAGTGCAAAAGCTGGCTTGAAACTCAACATTAAAAAAACTCAGATCATGGCATCTGGTCCCATCACTTCCTGGCAAATAGAAGGGGAAGAAATGGAAGCAGTGAAAGATTTTATTTTCTTGGGCTCCAAGATCACCGCAGATGGTGACTGCAGCCTTGAAATTAAAAGACGCTTGCTCCTTGGGAGAAAAGCTATGGCAGACCTAGACAGCATATTAAAAAGCAGAGACATAACCTTGCTGACAAAGGTCCGTATAGTTAAAGCTATGGTTTTTCCAGTAGTAATGTATGGCTGTGAGAGTTGGACCATAAGGAAGGCTGAGCGCCGAAGAATTGATGCTTTCAAACTGTGGTGCTGGAGAAGACTCTTGAGAGTCCCTTGGACTGCAAGGAGGTCAAACCAGTCAATCCTAAAGGAAATCAACCCTGACTGCTCATTGGAAGGACAGATGCTGAAGCTGAAGCTCAAATACTTTGGCCACCTAATGTGAAGAGAGGACTCACTGGAAAAGACCCTGATGCCTGGAAAGACTGTACGCAAAAGGAGAAGGGGACGGCAGAGGATGAGATGGTTAGATAGCATCACCGATGTAATGAACATGAATTTGAGTAAACTCCGGGAGACAGTGGAGGACAGAAAGGCCTGGCGTGCTATGGTCCATGAGGTCACGAAGAGTCGGACACGAGTAAACGACTGAACAACAACAAATCTTTCTCTTCCTGGTTTAACATATCTATTTTCAATGTGACTTTTTTTTGGGGGGGAGATCTTTTGTAACCCTTACCATACTAGGATGCAGTGACTTATATTACATAGTTTATATTCTCTGGAAACGCTTTCTCTGTCAAAGGTAAGAAGACTCTGAATACTATAAAGAAAAGCATGGAGGTGAATTATCATTCCTTACCCTCACTGACTTCACATCTGAAGGTTTGGTTCTTTCAAAAACTCCTTGTAATATTTATTTTGCCCAAGGACTCTCTTCAATGTGCTCATCAAATTCATCATCCCCAATCCTTCATTCCACATATCTGAAAACTGCTCCAGAAATGCATCTGGGAAGGACTCATGGAAGATTCTAAAATACCCACAATGGAGGAGTGGTTGGTGAAGATAACAGAATTTGCAGAAATTGTTAAATTTACTTGTTTGATCAGGGAGAAAATGACAAGTGACTGGGAACCATTTATGGAATTTTTGCTGAAAACAGGAAAAAATTAACTTGATGACTTGTGGATTTGATTATTACAAAGGATAAAATATGGGAAGAAGGGAATTATGATATAACCTAAAAGAGGGAGGATAGATGATAAATTTATTTGTATGCTGTAAAGAAGATTGGAAGCCGATTCTTTATCTCTTCTCTCCTCTTTTCCTTTCTTCTATTTACTTTTCCTATTTATTCACTGTTTCTTTTCTTTAATTCTGTATGTTTGTTTTTATTACTGTATAAACCCCTTTAATATATATACTCTGTGTGTGTGTGTGTGTGTGTATCTGGGAACAGTTTGACCCTGTTGGGCCTGATGAAGTAGACAAAATCCTCCGGATTGTAAATGCCACCACATGTCATCTAGACCCGTGTCCCTCCTGGCGGAACTCGGATAATTGTTTAAATGTGTTTATCAGGATGGTCTCTTAAAGGTTTAGACCAGAGCTTTCCAAACTTTTTCATGTTGGTGACACACTTTTTAGACATGCATCATTTCATGACACACTCTTACAGCAGGGTATCATTTCGCAACACACTCTTACAGCAGGGCACAAGGCAGGCACTAAGACCTGCGCGGAATCACAGCAAGACCAAGATTGGTTTCCATTTTGAGAGATTGCCCCATATTTATTCTACCACATTAGGGTTTACAGGCCATTGAATAAATGTGTTTGGCTAGGACAGAGCTTTCCAAACTTTTCATGTTGGTGACACACTTTTTAGACATGCATCATTTCGCAACACACTCTTACAGCAGGGCACAAGGCAGGCACTAGGAACTGCGTGGAATCACAGCAGGTTTGGAGGCAGCCAGGCACAAGGCAGGCACTAGGACCTGTGCGGAATTCTGGCAGGGCTTGGAGGCAGCAGCAGCTGCGACACACCCAGACACTGCAGCCGACACACTAATGTGTCCCGACACACAGTTTGGAAAGCTCTGGTGTAGACTGATGTTTTTGTTTTGGTGATAATGATTTTATCTTGGGTAAAAGGACATTAACCAAATTTAGATAATGTATTTTTTGTTATTTTAGTAGGAAACTTTTTAGTGAAGTAGGATATTATTTGAGTATTTGTTTATTAGGCGAATAATTATGTTAGAAAAGGTTTTTTATTTTTTTAAGAGGGAGAGATTGTTTTAGGGGAGAATGTCATATAGAGATGGAAATGCTTTATAGAAACAATGTTTATCTTAGTTTAAATTAGAGTAAGATATTGATAATGAGTTATATATATCTTTGTTGTAGAAAGTTGGAAGCCACCATGTAATAGTCTTTTCTGTATTTTTGCATTTTTTTCATTTTCTTTTTTCTTGTACTATTCTTTGTTTCATTCTTTTTAGTTTGTATGTATTTTATATATATGTTGAAAAAATTAATAAAGCTTTATATATAAAAAAATAAGATCCAACCTTCTTCTCTGAGGTGTATATGGTTGCTATTTCAAGGTCCAAATCTGCACTGGAATGCAGTTTCTGAATAATCTTTACTTTTTTTAAAAAAATTGCTTGCACACTGATCCTTTCTAGACTGTCTTTGCAGAATATTATTCAGACCTCCAGTTCACTGGGTGATTTGCAGCCAGTCACTTTCTCTTAACCCAAAATAAATTAGGGATGATCCCATGTACAATAAGCTACCTGGAGCTTCTCTGAGAAAGATGGGATATAGATATATCTATAAGATGCATGACAGTATAAAAATATTAGTAAATAGATAAATAAATCTTCTCATCCCTTGATCTATTATAAATACATCTAAGTGTCACAGCAATGCTCAACTTGTCACCCTCTTGTTTTCTTCTTTCCTCTACTGTTTCTCTTGAGTTAGATTCTTGGAACAAAAATACTGTATACCTTCTTTCACACATAAACCTGCATGGCCAATGATGGTATAAAAATATATAGTAATATAGACAATGATCATGTAATGAAAACAATCAAAACAATAGCTTTCATGGAAAGAAATATAAGCCTGTCCATATAGTGAAACATCATCTGTAGAGAGAAATCAGAGGAGAACATGGAGTGTTTCACATTTTAGTATGAACTGACCTAATCTGCACTTAACATACCAACCAGAGTTAGGTTTCTACACTTTCCTGAATTTTTGTGAAGTAGCTTTCAGAGCTTGAATGTGCATGCAGAAGTGCTTCATTAGAGAAATTGTCCGCAATAAAGCATGCATTAGGAAAACATGCATACATTTGGGAAAACATATATCAAAACTCATGAAGACAAGTTTTTACCAAAACTTTGACAAACAGGCTGAAACAAGGTGGAATGAACAAACATTTCAAAAAATGCAAATATTGAAGAAAGTCAAGTAGTTTCAGCCATCACTACCAGGGATGTGGCATTTTCTGTGCAGCATAGTCATCTCAATTTTTACTTGGCTTCTTCTCTTCTCTATTCTGGACAGGAAGCAAAAATTATTTTGTCCATGACAGCTGTAAATCCCACCCAGAACACTTTAATTTCACTTCTGATCTACTAACCTGAACATGTGAAATTGTTAGCATCTGTTACCACATGGTGAGTCACCACAGATCATTGCCTCTTACCACCTCAGGCATAAAGTCCAACATGGAGCCAAGATACGAGGTTATAACAAGGCAATGATCCACATAGACTTGCCAAATGGTGATTGATGTTTGAAGCTTTGTGAGGAAATAGCAAGCCTAACATATTTTTCTCAGAAAAGCTCAGAAAGAATGTTCATCTGTAGTGACTGTGGCCTGTATACATTTGTTAATTGAGGGTTTTAAATGTAAATAGAAGTTATTGACAGCTGATCTTTCATTCTAAGAAATTGAAGTTCTAAAAAATATTCTATCAGTCTTCCCTTTAGATCTCCCAGTTGCCAATCCCAGTTGGAGTCCCATCCAAACTTCTTGAAATATCTTAGAACTAAATATACATTATGAAAATGTGGAAATGGATTACCAAGTAGGAAATAAGCAGTGTGGAGTATGCAGAGAAAGGGTTAAGGTCACTCTCTTTCCTCTACTCAATGCTTCTGCAGTCAAAATCATCTTTCTTCAAAATGGCTTCTTCTGGTGTGAAAGAAGGCCTTCTTAGATATCTGTTACATTTTCCAAGAAGTAGCAAGAGAAAAAGCACGCCAAAGAACTTATTTTTTTGGAAACCCAGAACATGAAACCAATAAGGAAGGGCCATCTAATTCAAAACCATGTTTCTAACACTAAGTGCTTGTCAAAAGCTGTTGACTGACACAAAGCTAGCACAGAGCGAATAGCCTTACTTGCTTGAATGATACTCAGTAATATAGTGCTTCTGACTCTGGCACCATTTATGTATCATTGCTAATGACTACTGATCAGAGAATTCCATAAGCTGAACTATAAAAAGTAGTGTTTTCTTTGTTCAGGTTGATTTAAAGAGCAAGAAATTTCACTGGGTGACCTGGAACTCTAGCATTCTGACAAGAAGGGAAAAATCTCTTCCCCTTCCCCTTCTTCACAGGCATATTTTTAAAAGCAAGGTTCACATCCAGAGTATCCTTTCCATGAAAGAGGGTCTCTCTATGTCAGTGCTTCTCAACCTTGGCAACCCTAAGATGGGTGGACTTCAACTCCTAAAATTCCCCAGCCAGCAAGGGAGTTGGGAGTTGAAGTCCACACATCTTAAGGTTGAGAAACACTGCTCTGTCTACTTGTAAAAGGTAGAAATTTACTGGAAAACACTGCTAGAAAAAAAGGGAGATGATTTTTGGCCACCTGCACCCCAATGTTCCTTGCCGCTTTCTGTGCCATAATTGCAGTATGGTGGGAGAGGGAGGTCACTACTCCTGAGCAACTTTAAAAGCAGCTTTTGGAGGGTACTAGAGTCTGCAGGAGAAGGAGTGTCGAAATTCATTATTTCCTCCCAGCAGAAGTGGAACTTTGCTCATGGGTAATGCTGGATTTAATCCTACCTTGGGCCAGGGTTCTATTAGTGGCAGGTGGACCACCAGGACAGAAATAGATGGTCAGGAGAGCACAAATGCAAATAATGAGAAGATGCAGCTGACTTCAAAGGACAAACCATGGACATGTGAGAAAAGGAAGAGAATACTTCCTATTCTTTGCATAGGAAGTAGAACAGGAAAAGAGCATGCTGGATTTGAAGCAGGCTAGATAGGAAATTTGAACCATTTCTCTCACCTTTTCAAAGACTGACAACTGTCTGCCACCCCAGTATTACAGTAAAGATTTAGTTCCTAGTCAGGTTTGTCCAGATTTTAGAAGAATTACAGCCTAAAATTATGGCAGAGGAGCCTAAGGCTGGCCCCCAGCATTCTCCCTCCTGCCAGAACTAAAAAAACTTTGAAATGACATTCCACTTCTCTGTCATTTGTGTAGACTTTTCAAGCTTTTTCAGCTCCATGCTTTTCGTTTCTAAACGAAGCAGTGAGAACAGCACACAATATTCTACAAATGTGGTTGCTAAGCGACAACTTAGATTTTTAGAAAAACATTGTGTTGCAAGCAATTTTATTTTTCTCTCCCAATAATCACTAAATTGTGTTTTTTAGCACCAGCGGCACATATTCAGCTGAAGATGTAATGACCCTAAAGTCTCTATCCTAATTAGTTACTAATATTCTATGTACATATTGCTAAGATTATCATCCTTATTTATTGTTCCAACATACATTATTTTTACTTATTTACCTATTATATCAATATATGGCTGCCTACTCACCTTGCAACTGAGGGTGGCTAACAAAAATACTTATATTTATAATCAGGTATAATTTCTCTGTAATTGTATTTACCACTGATTGACTTTACTGTTAGCCTGTTTGGATTTTCATAGTCACGTATAACTTGCAACCATCCTCCCATTGCAATGTTCACCCGACACTAAGGCCACCATACTTGGACTGCAAAAATCCAGATGACCACTAAAAAGGTAAAGGTCCCTCCCGCACATTTGTGCAGTTGTGTCCGACTCTAGGGGCCGGTGCTCATCTCTGTTTGTTAGCCAAAGAGCCAGCGTTGTCCAAAGACACTTCCACGGTCATGTGGCCGATATGACGCACGCGGAACGCTGTTACATTCCCACCGAAATAGTACCTATTAATCTACTTGCATTTGCATGCTTTCGAATTCTAGCTGGCAAGAGCTGGGGCGAGTGCGGGAGCTCACTTGGTCACGCGGGACTAGGGATTTGAACCTCCGAACTTGCAATCTTCCGATCGACAAGCCTGGCATCTTACCTGCTGAGCCACCATGCTCCATGACCACTAGATGATTACTAAACCAAAATGGGGACAAACTTTATCAGAAGAAGTTTTTCTGAGTACCTTTCTGAGATGTTTGTTTTTTTCAACTTCCTCAAAAAAAAAATCAAACTTCATTCCTTTTTGTGTGTGTTTATGGAAGCTACCTGTCCTCTTCTAAACCCAATGTAGCAACTATCAATTTGAGATACTGTCCAATATGCAGTTGTTGCTACACCCATTTGCAGTGACAGGGGGGGAAATTAGGAAAAGGATGAAGGAAGAAAAAGTGGAAAAAGGAAGAAATGAAATAGTTGTGTCAGCACTGTAATAATGTGATATCATACTGACCCACACTCAGTAACCAAAAAGCCATGCTCTTAACCATGTACAGCTTCCAGTCCATCTTTATTGCAAAACCCAAAGATCATTAACATGTGGATGACAGCGTATCAGCTACTGGATGTGGTTGCCATGATACTGACCAAATCTGATAAAAGGTATCCCAGGCCTTTAATATGTTAATCCCTAGAAATTATCAGAATTGAAGGCTGAGACATCTGGAGTTATTAGCCTGGAGGAAGGCTATAGGGAAGCATCAGTGCATTTTAAATGATCAAGCTATGCAATCCCATGTTGCTGCCAGAAGTGAACAGACAAAATTGAACCTGAGCATTTCTTGTCCTTTACTGAATTATTTTCAGTGTGGATTGATGAATGGGATATCCAAGTCAAGTATATATGGCTATTTATTTTAAACTGGATTGTGTTCTACTCCTTTGTTTTATGAGCTTTTCCTGTGATTTTATAAATATGGATTGAAAATATTTGAACTACTGTCAGTGGATTAGCTCAGGAGACTGAAATTTTATGGCTTTAGAAACACCAATTTTGCCTTAGCAGAACTGCTATTTTGCATGCCTCTCAGCATGTTAGGAAGGGCTGTTTATTTCAAATTCTTGTGAAAACAGCTGGAGTGATCTCAGTGGAAATCTTTGCTGAATGAGATTGAATCCAGACCATTTCCTTATTTTGCAAGAAAGGCTTTGCTCGTTATGCACGGCTGTTCATTATATCAAAGAGACTCATTCAGAGACTGGGAAAAGAATGGGGATGAAATTAGGGTGGAAAAAAATAAATCTCTAAACTGAATACACTTAAGAGTCTCATTTCACAATTAAGTAAATCATGTTACAAGTATCATTACCTACATCACAATATGAAATTGCAGAACTGGGGATGCTTTAATGTTTTCTGTGGAAACGCGAAGGAACAGATTAATTTCACAATATACTAGCTACAGCACTTCTTGAAGTCGGCCTATTCATTTGGAACCGCTGGCAAATTAGAATTGTTTCAAAAGGTGTTAGGGGACGTAGCTATATTGACAATTTTAATATGGCATAAACTTCCACTTAAATGGTTAGGGAGATTGCTAATTATATCTATTAACTGTACATACTGGGTTGGGTTCAGAGTCATACTGGAATTCAATTTTGTATGCACCAGCTACATGCACCTGTGAACCTTTTGACCAGTAGAGGCAACTGATATAGAAAAAGTTAGCAGAAGGACTCTGCCCTTTTATGTCCTTTCCTTGTCTGAAAGGCTGACTTTGCATGGCTCTGTGGAACATGTCTTCTCTCAGAGTGCTCTTCTCAAGGCACTTTTATCACTTCCTTCCTCTCTGAGTTCATTCCTCTTTCTCTGTCCTGTGCAGTTCATGGATTGATCTGTCTCATTTTCTTACTCAATGGTGAGCACACTACTGGTTCTTAGCTGTAGAAAGACTTATGTACCCAAGGCTTCCCTATCACCATGTTCGTTCCTAAATAAAGCTTGTATTCATTTTTCTTTCACACAAGCACCAGCCTCAAGATTACTTTCTTACTGAAGTTACACTCCTACCTTTAGTGTTTCTCTTTCCAGCATTCTTTCCACTATATAAAGCTACCTACAACAAGACAGTCATGTTTAGAAAAAACTTATAGAAATTAGTGGCACAGCATGACTGAGTTCAATGGATCTGCCCTGAATATAAGAATATCTGGATCCAGTCCAATAAATCAAATTCAGAGTAATTATCTTCTTCCTTCTCATCATATGTTAAGTTATTACCGTCTTCAGTTTTGGAAATAAATGTGATTTCCACTAAAGAATTTGAGTTGGTATGCTTGTTTAATACTTTTCCTCAAAATCAATTTTCCAATATTTATTTATGATATTTTTATCCTGCTTTTCTTCCAAACAGGGTATCACAGGAGCACGTATATGATTAATTGGGGGAAAAGACAGGATATAAAAGATGCATCAAAAAATGAAAAAAGAGGAGAGGAGTAAAATACAAAAAAAAAGTTCAGCCACCTATTCTTAAAGTTAAATTTATTATTTATTTATCATATGGCACATTCATATCGCATTATAATAAAAAACATAGAGCATAATAAATATGAAATATAAAATATAAAAGACAGTTTGTCTCAATTACAAATGTATGTCTAGGTTACAAATATAGTTTTTTGCTTCAGTTGTCACAGCCAGGAAATCAGCAAAGACTCCATTGTAGGCTCGGTTTTGACACTCTGTCACTATATGTTGGATAGTTTGTTTTTTGGCCCTACAATCACAATTTGATGATGTTGTTTTGCCCCATTTAGAAATGGCATCTGCACATCTACCATGACCCATGCAAATTCGGTTCAACGTTGTTCATATCACACGGGGCTGGTCAAATCCAGGTGTTTTTTCTAAGATGCAGGGTAAGCTTTGACATTGTGGAGGGCAGTTTCCTAGCCAATGTTGTTTCCATGTGTTGTGGATATTGAAATAATCTTCTAGAAGAGCCTTAGTGGTAGAAATGGCTGGATGTCTCGATCTCAGCCTGTTTTGCTCCAAGCAGGCTACATCATTTAGTATTGGTAGCTGGGGATTACCAATAATCTTCCGATATTCTTGAAGAAGGGTGCTCTTTCATCTTGCATCCGGAGGTGGTATATGGCTCAAAACAGGCAGCCAGTATGTGGGAGTAGGTCGTATCGTCCCACTAATGATGCGCATTGACTCATGCAGTTGCGTATCGATCTTTCTCGTGTGCAGGCTATTAAGTCACACTGGGGCACAGTACTCTGCTGCTGAGTAAACCAGGCTGAGTGCAGACATTCTCAGCGTATCTGCTGTCGAGCTCCAGCTAGTAGCGCATAGTTTGTGTAGAATGTTGTTTCTACTTCTGCTAAAGAACAGTCACTTCGAAGCAAACACCTGAAGCTTCGAAGTTGCGGTAGCCAGTCAATACTAGTAATCTCCTGGCTATATCACATCGCATCAAATTAAAGTTAAATATTAGTCCTTAAATAAGGGCAAGCTGGACATAAATTCAGTTGAGAGGAGGAGTGAAAGGGAAGTGGTCTTTCAACAGGCTTGATGGATTGGCTTGTTTTCCATCTCATGTTCCTCCACTGTTGCCTACAGAAATAACTACTGTTGCTAGATGTTAGTTAAGGAACGAGGGCTACAAGATGTCCCTGTTTGCTTGGTTTCTCAAGCTCCTCCTTGTTGTAGCCAAAGAGCAAAATATTCTCAATGAGCAAAAGAGAAGGCTTATTTCATGTTGAAACTCTAAATGTCCTTGTATTGAAACTACTTATTATTATTATTATTATTATTATTATTATTATTATTATTATCTTACA
The DNA here is from genome assembly GCA_023362775.1 of Charina bottae. Taxonomy (NCBI): domain Eukaryota; kingdom Metazoa; phylum Chordata; class Lepidosauria; order Squamata; family Charinaidae; genus Charina; species Charina bottae. The sequence continues at coordinate 169,670,978 of JALMGJ010000001.1, read as the reverse complement.
TCCTTGCTAAGCCATGAGCCAAATGATCGTAATCTATCTATCTATCTATCTATCTATCTATCTATCTATCTATCTATCTATCTATCTATCAAATTTATCACCACCCATCTCCCCCACAAGGAGGGCCTCTGGGTAGTTTACCATAAAAATACAATTAAATATTATAGAATGTAAATACAATAAAATAGCTATAAATAGACAGTAAAAATATAAAACATAATAAAATCCAGATGGGTAAAAGTACTTTATCAGGCCATGAGTAAAAAGGGGCTGCTTTAGGGCCATTTTAGGAGACCAGCCATCCCCACGAGTGACTACTCTCCCTCCCGCTCCAGGCATAATGAGAAAACCAGGTCTTTAATTTTTAAGGAAGTCCAGGAGCGAGGGAGCCTGCCTTATCTCCAGGGGAAGAATGTTCCAGAGGGCAGGGGCTACTGCAGAGAAGGCCCACTTCCACAACCCCGCTAGATGGAATTCCTTTACGGAAGGGATCCAAAGCATGCCCTCTCTGCATGCTCGGGTGGGACGGGTCAATGTGATGGGGATGAGACGGTCCCTCAGATAACCTGGACCCATGCCATGTAGGGCTTTAAAGGTCACAACCAACACCTTGAATTGGACCCGGAAGTAAACTGGAACCTAATGCAGCTCGCATAGCACAGGTGTTACATGTGCTGATCTTGGTGCACCGAAGATTGCCTGCATGGCCACATTCTGGATCAGCTGTAGCTTCCAGATACTCTTCAAGGGTAGCCCCATGTAGAGCACATTACAGTAGTCTATGTGGGAGATATCCAGGGCATGAGTGACCGTTCGAAGGGCCTCTTGTTCCAGGAAAGGGCGTAACTGGCACAAAACATGAAGTTGAGCAAAGGCCCTCCTGGCCACGACTGCCACCTGCTCTTTGAGCAGGAGTCATGAGTCCAAGAGGACCCCCAAGTTATGCACTGGGTCTGCTGGGGCAGTTCAACCCCATCCAGAGCTAAAGATGATAAATTGTGCTGTGCACCGCCCAGGGTCCCTCCTTGGGAGGATCTCTCGCTCCCAATTAACACCGACTGGGACCGGCCTCAGAGGAAGGAGGTAAACCAGCGCAAAACCACACCGCCCACCCCCAACTCCCTGAGTTGCCCCAAAAGGATACCATGGTCGATGGTATTGAAAGCCGCTGAGAGGTCAAGAGCAGCAAGGATGGATGCACTGCCTCTATCCCGCTCTCGCCAAAGATCATCCATAAGTGCGACCAATGCTGTTTCTGTCCCATAACCAGGCCTGAAACCTGACTGAAAGGGCTCTAGATAATCCATTACAACCAGAATCCTCTTGAGCTGCAACGACATCAGTTTCTTAACCACCTTCCCCAAAAAGGGGAGGTGGGAGGCTGGACAAAAATTGTCCAGTACAGTAGGGTCCAGTGATGGTTTCTTTATGAAGGGGCACACCAGCGCTTCCTTAAAGGCTGCCAGGAACATGCCATCTCTCAAGGATGTATTCACCATCATCTGGACCCAGCCACATGTCACCTCCCAGGGCTGCTTTCACCAGCCAGGAGTGACATGGATCTAGTTGGCAGGTGGTGGGATTTACAGTCTGAAGGATCCTGTCCACTTCCTCGGGTGCAACAGAATCAAACATTTCCTAGATAACAGGATAAAACATTCCCTGGGTATCTCCTCAGACCCTGTCTCACACTCGGAGTCCAACTTGGAATGAATCCGAGCGATTTTATCTTGCAGGTACCCCGAAAATTCCTCAGCATGGCCCTATAGATGGATTTCTGGATCCTTTTTCCCCAAAAGGGATTGGGTGATCTTAAACAGGGCCACCGGGCGGCACTCCGCGGATGCAATAACAGCGGAGAAATACTGAGGTTTTGCCACTCTTACCACCACAAGGTAGGCCTTAATAGTGGCTCTAGCTTGTGTTCGGTTGGATTTGGTCTTTGTCTTCCTCTAGTGGCACTCTAGGTGTCTCTTAATCCTCTTCAGAACCCTCAGCTCCTCTGTAAACCACGGGGAATGTCGGGTTTGATGGGACAAGAGAGGCTGCACAGGCACGATCCTGTCCAAGGCCATGGCTGCCTCCCTATTCCAGGCAGCAGCCAGAGCCTCCACTGGACCATGTAGCAGATCTTCAGGTATAACCCTCAGCTCCCTCTGGAACTCTACTGGGTCCATTAGTTGCCGGGGGCGGACCAGTCGAATGGGTCCAGCCTCCCTGTGGAGGGGGGCAGCATAGGAGAATCTCAAGGTTACCAGGGCGTGATCCGATTATGACAAAGGGGAAAGTTGTAATTCTCCCCTCAGATCAAATTGCCACTGCTCCAACAAGAAAACTAAATCCAGAGAGAGGCCACTGTCTTGAGTTGGGTCCCTAATAATCTGGAACAGGCCCATGGCCGCCATGGGGGCCATGAACTCCTAGGCTGCTTCCGAGGACCACCCCAGGGAGGGCAGGTTGAAGTCCCCCAGGACCAGAAGCCTGGGGAACTCCACCACCAGCCCCGCAATGGCCTCCAGCAGCTCAGGCAGAGAGGTTTCTATGCAGCAGGGAGGCCGGTACAACAGCAACACTCCCAACTGTTTTCGGGAGTCCAAATTGAAGAACAAGTTCTCACACCCGGACACTTGTGGGGCAGAGCCCCTGATGGCCATTAAAGATTCCCGGATGACTACAGCCACCCCACCTCCCCTGTACTGAGGTCTCGGCTGGTGCCATGCTTGAAACCCAGCCGGGCATACTGTATCTCCGAAAGAGGCATGCCTCCTTCCAAGCCCATCCAGGTTTCGGTAATACACGCCAGGTCTGCCCCTTCATCCATGATGAGATCACATATGAGGGGGCCCTTGTTGTTAATTGACCTGGCGTTACAAAGCAGCAGCCGAAAGTCAGGGCCCCGACAAATCTACTGTCCAGGAACTAGGTTTGAGCATGGAGTGCCAGAACACGCCACAGGTAATAAACACTGGGGGCGTCATCCCCTAAGATGGCCTACCCTCCAGCTCCCGTCATAATGTGCCTGGTCCGTCACCACCTTGATGACCTGCCCCACCCTACAACCCCCAGAGCCTCTGAATCCATTAGCCCCTGATCCTGGACTCCTGAGATCACTGGTTAAAAATAGGGATCCCTCCATTCAGTTGTACAATCTCACTCAGTCTCAATTAATCACAAGGCGATGGAGGGCCCCCCCAGTGCACCAGCTCATGCTCTCAACACTGACAGAGCCCAACCACCACCCACACACTCATAGTGCCCCCCCTTGGCCTCTCTCACTGGTCAATACTTTTTGCCTGCAGCAGCCCTCTAATAACAATTAGGCATTTTAGACAGTGGAGACTTCTATGAGTAGTGTGCGAATAGAGGCAATCTCTATCGACTTGCTCTCTTCCTTGCAGGGTTCTACATTCCTGAATCTACACCAAAGGATGGAGGACTCTTCTAACCACATGAGAAACAATGAAGGTGGCTGATTGGACAGAGGGAATTAATAGAACTCTCCATATTTTCCTGACTGAAATTTCTACTCTATCAATAAGCAGGGAGAGAGAGAGAGAGAGAGAGAGAGAGAGAGAGAGAGAGAGAGAGAGAGAGCACATCCATTCATTAATAATAAATAATAAAGAACCCATCAATTAAGCTCTTAAAATAATATGGTCTTAAAAATAATATTTCCTTAAGAAATTTGCTTAATGATTAGTGGGCAACCTCAAGAACCTCCTGTTCTTCCTTTCTTACTAGATATTTCTTATTTAAACTTTTCAGTAGGAGGAAAAAAAAGTGCTAATTAGCAATGTTATTCTCTCAACTATGGTAACTGTTCATTATCTGTGGTACTAGGGCTTGGCTGCTTCAAATCTGTCAGTTCAATGTTTCACAAAAAGAACTAGCCCCACAACTGATAAATGTAAGAGTAGCCTGTAGTATATTATCTGGCTCTCAGTGAAAGAGTTGAAGAATTTTTTGTTCTTTCAAAGCACCAAACTAATATGCCAAAGAAAGTGATGAGGGAGAATGCATAGGCAATATACCGTATTTTCCGGCGTATAAGACGACTGGGCGTATAAGACGACCCCCAACTTTTCCATTTAAAATATAGAGTTTGGGATATACGCCGGAAAATACAGTACTCGCCGTTTGGCTCCACGACGGGCTCCAAAGTCGCCCACAACGCGTTTCCTACCAGGCTTCCCGAAACGCGGCCAATTCTGGGCCCCCGCTCCATTTAAAGCGCGGCTGGGAGGGGAAGGGAAGGCGAGGCGAGGCGAAGCGAGGCGCCCGTTGAGCGTTGTGGGCGACTTTGGAGCCCGTCGTGGAGCCACTGCGTTTTGCCCCCTCCCTTCCCAAGGCTGCTCCGAGGGAACGGAGCTCGCTCCCCCCTCCCCGCGTTTCTCCCGCGCTCATCCTCCTGCTCTTCCCTGGGGGCTGCGTTCTGGCGAGCGGCTGCACTTGGCCAGGAGAGGTCTTAAACGGCAAATACCATATTTTCCGGCGTATAAGACGACACCCGGCATATAAGATGACCCCCGACTTTTGAGAAGATTTTCCTGGGTTAAAAAGTCGTCTTATACGCCGGAAAATACGGTAGCTTTTCCTTGTTTCCTTCTAACCCTGATGTGGCTCTTTTTCTTAATGCAGAATTGTTGATAGCTTGATGAACACCGTGATTGACAAATGTAATGAACTGTCTCAATATTTCTACAGATCATTAATCCATTCCAAGAATTCCTACACTATTATTTTCCTTGCATATGTTTAAAGTTTGTCTGCCTTTTTTCACTTTAAGTAAGAAGTGTACTTTTGCTATGGAAACTGAACAGTAAACATAAATCCTAAGGATTAGTAATACAACTGCATAAAAAAATAGCTTTGTGAATCTAAACAAAAAGTCAGCAGGACAATATTTTAATAATCATCAGTAATTTGGGGGAGATGGGCGGTCATATAAATTTAAATAATACATACATACATACATACATACATACATACATACATACATACATCTTACAGCTCAATTTTAAACAGTTGAGAAATAAATTCTGTTGAATTTTATAGAACCTCATACGTATGTGAGCATCAAATAATACTCACAACAAAAAGTATTTACCTTGTAACATAAAATAGTTTTGAAATTTATTACATTTATTAGAAACTGATGAAACATGCATACATGCATACATGCATACATACATATATGAAATAAAATCTATAAATTAGTAAAAACTTAGGTTCTTATGGTTAGTATAACTGGAAGAGGTTATAAATGCATGTCCATGTGGATAAATAAAATTCACACTTAATAAAAAGAGGAAAAACAATCACAATAATTATTAATATCATTTTATGGACTCAAAATCCATTATCCTAGCTAATTAAAGCTACATAAATATCTCTCCAGAGATTTCAATAAAGACATCTGCTCAATATTAGGTGTGGTTAAACAGCAAGAGAATGTTAGGCACATCTAATATTAGAACAGAAAATAATCAAATGCAGTATCAGTATGATATATAAAATCTATGTGCAGTGTTGGAAACTTAGAAACTCCAAAATTTCAAAGATTTCTCTTAATTTGGTGGTTGCAGTAAAGTTGGGGAAATGAGTGATATGGTACAAACTGGTAGGGAGTTGCCATGAGAAGAAAGGAAATAACTAGGGCATTAAGTATTTGGGTGCCCAGGGCTCATAATTAGCAGGATATAAGAAAGGGAATGTGAAAGGTAAACAGAAAAATAAGGTAATTGAATCCCAGGATGAGATAAGAGGCTTCTTAGCAGACAAAGTAGAGCCTGCAAGGAAAGAGGGAAGCAGGTCACCCTGGAAGAGGAAGAAAAGGTACAAAATAAAGATCATTCAGTGGCCTGTTAGAACCAGTGAATGAAGCAGTGCTTAACGTTGTGTAAACTCGTGTACAGAAAAAGGATTATTATTTAAAAAAACAGCCTGTGAGCATGTTAGAGAGATCCAGGTTCTTATTCTTACACTTTTAGCCCACCCAAGCATAAAGAAACACATGCTTAGACATTGCAGGTACAAAAAGTAAGTACAAAAGAGTTCTTACATTTTATTCAGTCCAGGTACACCCATTTCGGTAGAAAATTGGTTTCGTTCTTCTTTCTGTTCCCTAAACTGTATACCTCTGGCCCTGTTTGCTGCCAGAGGCTATGTGGAGAAAGGGGGAAAAGCCTCTGGAGTTGAGGCCTAGCACATGGCCTCTCCATGGAAGGAGCTGAGGCACATGCGTCCTACTTCATTGGTGGAAGAAACAGAGAGAGAGAAGAGGAAGTGGGAGGGGCAACAAGCAGCTTCCTCTAAAAGCATAGAGTTTGCCTCCTACAGCAAACACCCATATGCTAATGAGGCATGCTTGATTTGCCGGATTCCAACACCCCTTCTCAAATCAGTCATGCATCATGCCTACACAAGATTTAACTCACTACGTAGGCCTTGGTAGACACCCTTCGCAAGTGGTTTTGTAAGGATGTCTGCAATCATGCTATCTGAGGGACAATACTCCAAATGTAGTAGTCCTGTCTCCTGTTCCTCTCTAATTATGTGGTAGCAAACATCCATGTGTTTGGTCCACCCTCCCACCTTCTTTGACAGAGAGAATCTTATACAACTTTAGTTGTCCTCAAAGACTCTTATTGGAGCAGGAACACTGACCCCCAGATCCTCAAGTAAATACTTGAGCCATTGCACCTCTGCGCACGTCTCAGCTGCTGAGACATACTCCGCTTCAGTAGTTGAGCATGCCAAAATAACCTGCTTGCGACAGCCCCTCCCCTAAACAAAAACACATTCCCACTAGTGGATTTGCAATCAGTTACATCCCTGCCCAATCTGCATCGGTGTACCCCACTAGTTCAGGAGAATCAGTTGCTGGCAGCTTAAGTTTCAGGTCTGCAGTCCCCTTCAGGTATCTTGCCACCCACTTAATGCCTGTCCAGTCCCTTTGGGTGGGTGCGCTGGTCTTTCTGCAGAGGATCCCCACTGCAGTTCAAATATCTGGCCTCGTTGTGGTTGAAAGATATAACAGCTTTCCAATGGCCTCTCTGTAGCCATTGTCCTGAGGCAACAGTTCACTAGTGTCCTTGACTTTGTGAAAGTCTGTTTCCATTGGAGTTGGAACTGTGTTTGCATTTTCCAGTCCCAGGCTCTCCAATAATTCTAAAATCTTTTGCCTCTGACTGAGGAGAAAACTTCCATCCTCTTCTCTGTCAATTTGTATTCCCAAGTAGTACCTTGCCTTTCCAAGACGTTTCACCTCTACTTCCATGTTCAAATTGGACACAATTTCATCAATGTCCCTCTGATCCTCATAACAGAGAATCAAATCATCCACAAATGTCAGAATGAACACGTCTCTGCCATTCTTGTGTCATGTGTAGAGGCAGGGATCAGCTTTGCCCTGAGTGAAACCTTGCTTTATTAGCATCTGGTTTAGTTTCACATCCCAGGCCCATGCTGCTTGTTTAAGCCCATAGATCCCCTTCTGAAGCCTGCACACTAAATGCCGGTTCTTTGGATCAGTGAAGCCTTCATGTTGTTGCATGTAAAACTCTTCCTGAATTTCACCATGCAAGAATGCTGTTTTAATGTGCATATGTTCCACTTGAATGTTTCTGCTTGCAGCTAGACTTAAAAGAAGTTGAATTGTTGTGTGGGTCACAATTGGTGCAAAAGTCTGGTCATAATCTTCCCCATACTTTTGTGAATAGCCCTTGGCTACCAGTCTAGCTTTGTATCTTTGTACTTCTCCCTTCTCATTCTGTTTGGCCTTAAAGAACCATTTGCAACCAATGGCCTTTTTGCCAACAGGTAACTTTGTGAGCGTCCAAGTGTTGTTGTGTTGCAGAGCCCCAAACTCTTCTTGAGCTGCTTTCCTCCACTTCCTTGCTTCAGCTGGTGGCAGCTGTTGCACTACCTTCCATGATGCAGGCTCTTTCGGCAATGCCACTCCTGCGAGGTAGGACAGTCGCTTGGCTGGAACTCCCTTGTTGGGTCGCGATAAGTGCCTCAGGTCTGGAACAGGACTCAGGTCTGGATGATGCTGCATCTCTGCCCCTTCTGTCCCTCCTGGTTCCTCATTGTCTGACTCAGGCGGAGTCTCTGGCTAGATGTCCTCTCTCTCGGCTTGCCTGCTTACTGCATCTGGAAGTACTGGGTGAGGCACTTTGAACAAGTCATCAGCACCTCCCCCTTCTGTAGAGCTATTGGTTAGAGGTTTTCGATTTGGCTCTGTTTCATGAAAATGTGCCACTCTGCAAGTTTGGATTGAGCCAGCCTTGGGATCTGAAACTCTATCTCCCTTGCTTCCCGGTGGGCACCCAAACAAGATTCCTTCCTTTGCTTGGGAATCTAATTTGATTCTTTTCTCTGTTGGAACATGTGTGTAAGTGGCTGTCATTGCTAGATGTCTGCTACCCCCAACAGATGCTTGGATTGGCCCACACAGCTCGGTGTGAATTGGCTCCAGGGGCTTTTTAGAGCACCTGGTGCTTCATTTTGGAATTGCAGGCCCTGTGGAATTTCCCTGTGTATAGGTTCTGTACCTTAGAACAGCCTTACCACAGTCCTTGGCTTCCAAATTGCTTTCCAATCCATATTTCTTCATTTGAAGAGTTGCATTCGAATCTCTATGTCCCAGTTGTCTGTGCCAGAGGATGGTGCTGTCATCCTCCTTTTTTCGGTGACTGGCCATGCATGCCATGTCTGGCCTCTCACAATTGAGAAAAATTAAACCTTGATCTAGGTATCCTCTTAGAAAGACACCTCTTTGATCCATTATTTCACAATTGTTACCTTTAAAACAAACAATATGGCCTTTCTTCATCAGTGCAGATGCACTTATCAAATTGAAGCTTACATCTGGAACGTACAAAATGTTATTAGGAATTAAATCCTTCTGGGTGGTGCCATTTCCGCACCTAAGGAGAGCATGGCCCTCTCCTTCCACAGGGATTGTGGTTCCATCTGCTATGCTGATTTCTTCCTTTGAACTTGGGTTCAATTCAATGAAGAAAGATGGATCATTAATCATATGCATGTTGCAGCCACTATCTAATATTTATTTATTTATTATTTAAATTTATCCCCGCCCATCTCCCTGAATAGGGGACTCTGGGCGGTTTACAATATATCAACAGTTAAAATCTATACATATAAAATTACAATATAACAATAAATAGATAAAAATAGATAAAAATCCAAGAGATGGTAAAATCAGCTATCAGGAGGACATTATGGGGCCAGCCACCCACAGGAGGTACTATTACCTCCCTCATCCCAGGCAAGGCGGCAGAGCCAGGTCTTAAGAGTCTTTCAGAAGGTCAGGAGTGAGGGGGCCAGCCTCACCTCTGGCGGCAAGATGTTCCACAGTGCAGGTGCTATCGCAGATAATGTCCTTCTCCTGGACCCCACTAGATGGAGTTCTCTTGTTGAAGGGGTCTGAAGCATGCCCTTTCTGATCGGGTGGGGCAGGTCGATGTTATTGGGATGAGATGGTCCCTCAGGTACCCTGAAATATGAAAGATGTTCAGTTTTTATTTATGGCTGAAAATGCAAGACTTGCATCTGGAGCTTTCTTTTTGTTGCTTTTCTGATCTGCCTTCCTGGCCCAACAATTTCTCTTTAAGTGACTATTCTTTACACAAAAATGGCACTTGATGGGCCTCTTTGTTATTGAAAGGCTCCTCTGCTGCAGACCTCCATCTTTGCCCTGAGGCGCTTTTGAAAAATAGCCTTCCTCATTGTGGGTCTGCTTGGCATTTCTATAGGAGGCCTGCCTGCTATACTCAGACTTTAATTCCCGAATTAAATCTGAAAGAGGTTGTCTTGATTCTCTGTAACTAGCAGCAAAACTAGAAAAACTTTGAGGCAGTGATCCCAACAAAAATCCAACTTGGATCCTGTTATCCTATTATCCAAAATTACATCATTACAAGCAAGCTTGTGCAGCAATGATTGAAAATTAGAAATATTGTCATCTATGTCTATTTGGCTGGAATTTTAAAATGGATAACTCTCTCACCAGATTAACAATTTGGGAATCTCCCCCTTCCCCATAGAGTTTAAACAATTCTTCCCGCATTTGTGCACTTAAGGAATTAGCCATCCAGTCTGTATATGCTGCTGAATCTGGACTAGGAGGATCTTGATTCAAAATATTATGCAGATTAAAAATCCTTGCCTGCCTTTTTATTTATTTTATTTATTTACTTATAATTCGATTTATATTCACCGCTCCATCTCCCCCTAGGTGGACTCTGGGCGGTTTACAAAAATCAAACAATTAAAATCAAACAATTAAAATAACATATAATATAATGCAGTCACAATTAAAATAAATATAAAATCCAAGAGGCGATGGGCTTGTATTTAAAAGGGCTCTATGGCACAAGCCATCCCCAAGAGGAACTGTGCCCCCCCATCCCAAGCAAGGCGGCAGAACCAGGTCTTTAAGTTCTTTCTGAAGGCTGGGAGCGATGGGGCCTGCCTCACCTCCGGGGGTAGCATGTTCCAAAGGGTGGGTGCCACCACAGAGAAGGCCTGCTTTCTAGACCCTGCCAGGTGAAATTCCCTTACCGACAGGGTCCGCAGCATGCCCTCTCTGAATGACCAAGTGGGACAGTTAGATGTTATGGGGATGAGACGGTCCCTCAGGTAGCCTGGTCCCATGCCATGTGCGGCTTTAATGGTGATAACCAACACCTTGAATTAGACCCGGAACACATGGGTATCCAGTGCAGCTGTCGCAGCAGAGGTGTCACATGTGCTGATCTTGGGGCACCAATAACTGCGCACGCAGCTGCATTCTGGACCAGTTGAAGCTTCCGGATACTCCTCAAGAGTAGCCCCATGTAGAGCGCATTGCAAAAGTCTATGTGGGAGATGACCAGGGCATGAGTGATTGTACAGAGGGCATCCTGATCCAGGAAAGGGCATAACTGGCACACAACGTGAAGTTGTGCAAAAGCCCTTCTGGCCATGGCTGCCACCTGCTCTTTGAGCAGGAGCCGTGAGTCCAGAAGAACCCCCAGATTCTGCACTGGGTCTGAATGGGGTAGTTCAACCCCATCCAGAACTAAAAATGATAACTTCCTGGATCCACAGGAGCCATCAATCCACAGCCACTCCGTCTTACCAGGGTTCAATCGAAGCATGTTGCTCCCCATCCAGACCCCCACAGCCTCCAGGCATTGAGAAAGGGTAGCCACCGCATCACTTACCTCACCCGGGATGGAGATATATAATTGAGTATCATCTGCATATTGATGGTACCTCATCCTGTGGTGACAGGTGATCTCACCCAGTGGTTCCATGTAGATATTAAATAGGAGAGGGGAGAGAACCGAACCCTGTGGCACCCCACAGGAGAGGGGACAAGTCTCGGACCTCTCATCCCCTATTTCCACTGATTGGGACCATCCCTGGAGGAAGGAGGTGAACCAGCGCAAAACTACGCCACCCACCCCCAACTACCTGAGCCGTCCCAAAAGGATACCATGGTCATCATGCAGTAGAGGTGAGAACGGATCATCGTAACCTTGAAAACTTGAAGACCACACATAACTTAAACCAAAGACAAATCCGCTGGTTCATTTTCTTTTCCCATTTTAATTTTCGAGTAATGTACATTCCTCGAGGGCATAACCAACGTGCTGATGCCCTCTCCAGGAAACCTGAATTTGAAAGAAATGCACTACCCTTGTCTCCTCGTCCAGTAATTCCTATCAAGAAATTTGGAGCAACCACAGTCAACAAAGATCTGATGCAACAACTTCTAGAGCACCAACAGAAGGACCCAATGGGTCAGCTGGAGAGAGAATTAAGACTAAGACAGTGAGAAGTACTGTTGGTTGGGGGAGGAGATTGTCACTGGACGAACCAATGAGGAGCTGAGTAGATTTGGATGAGCCAACAAGGAAGGGCCAGAGAGCTCAAGTTGCCGGGGCTGAGACTTTTTGTAAGTTAACAGCGGCAGCAGTAGCTGAGCATCCTTGCCAAAGGGAAACTGGATTGTGGTGCATATGAACTGAGGGGTTGAAAATGTTTTGCCACTTTAAGGAAATTGCTCTATGAGACTTTTTCAGGACAACTTGCAAAGGTTTTGAATTGCCTGGGTGTGTTGGGGGTTTAGAAGGCACATGGCTTTTTTTTTAAAAAAAACATATGATATTGCTCATGTCTTTAATAAACTCTATTTTTTCAGAACAGACAATACAATCCATAGACAACATATGATAACATATGGAAAGTATTTTCCTGTAGGTTTTGTGGTACATACTGTCCTGGTTTCACCGTCATAAGTAGAATATTAATTTGTTCCTAGATGTGTATCCTGCCACATTCAATAGAGTCTGGCTGGTTTGTTAATACAGAATATAAAAGAGAATGTTACAGTAGAATTACTTTCCATATTATTCCATCCTTTTTTAATGTTATGGTTTAAAATAATTATTTCCCAGGTATAAAGTGTAAATTGTACCTTAAGATAGTATTAATTCTAGTAAACATTATATGCATGTAACTAATATCAAAAGTAAATTATATGGATATCTGCAGAAGTTAACACTGCAACTGATGTACAAGCCATCAAATCATTCAATCTGAGCTGTGAGCTGTAAATAAAGAAAAAATAACCTCCACAATTTATCACATTAGAACAGGCAGTATTAATTACTGTTGGGCATGACCAGTGGAATAGCCAAGTTTTCTGGTGACTCTAAATTGTTTAGAGTGGTAAAAACAATAAGGGATTGCAAAGAGCTCCAAAGGGATCTCTGCACATTAGGGGGATGGGCATCAAAATGGCAGATGTCATTCACGTGAGCAAGTGTAAAGTGATGCACATTGGTAGCCAAAATCCTAACTACTCATACAAACTAAAGGGAACAGAGCTAGCAGTGACTGATGAGGAAAGAGATCTTGCAGTAATGGTAAACAGCTCAACAAAGATGTCAACACAAGATGCATCTACTGCAAAAAAGGTCAATAGCATGTTAAGGATTATAAGACATGGTATTGAAAATAGAGATTCCAATATCATAATGTCCTTATATAAATCAATGGTGCAACCGCATCTGGAATATTGTCTGCAGTTCTTGTTGCTTCACCTCAAAAATAATATAGTGGAGCCAGAGAAGCTTCAGAGGAGAGCAACTAAGATGATCCAGGGGCTGGAGCAGCTTCCCTATGAGGAAAGGTTGTGACATATGAGCCTTTTTAATCTAGAAAGGGAGGCGAATGAGAGGGGACATAACTGAAGTGTACAAAATTATGCATGGTGTGGATAAGTGGGCAAGGAGAAGCTATTTTCCCTTTCCCAAAATAGTAGAATCAGAGGTCGCCCAATGAAATTGAATCCTGGAAGAATCAGGACAGACAAAAGGATTTTTTTTTTACACAATGCATAATTAAACTTTGAAATTCATTGCCATGAGATGTGGTACTGGCTATCAGCTTGGCTGGCTTCAAAACAGGGTTGGACCAATTCATGGAAGTCATGGGGATCAATGGTCATTAGCCTTGACAACAGTGTGACTGCCTCCGAAGGCCATCTGCTGGGGGCCAAGCAGACTTCTTTGTGCAGTTGGTTGGCTGCTGTGAGAACAGACTGCTGGACTAGATGGGCCAAGGGTCCGATCCAGTAAGGATCTGCATATGTCCTTATGATAGATAGCTCATGTATATATTATTACTGGATGTAAGATTATTTAATATTGGGCCACACATTTACAAGAGAAAATAAAGTCTACAAGTCTATATAGAGAAAATATTTCCCAATAATATTTTATTTTATTTTATCCTATTTTATTTTATCCCATTTTTAATGCCACAAATGGATACTGCTAAAATTAAAGAGATGAAATAGCACTTTTCAGTGCTTTTTAATAGAAAACAGGCTAAAATAATTTTAAATAAATAATAAATTTTAAATTACTTCTATAGTGTCAATTGTTCTTTTTCCATCTGTTGCATCATTCATTGTATCTCAGTTTAAATTATAATATCCTTTTTTTAAAAAAAATGGGAATGACTTCATTTGTGTTCTATTTTTGGAAGAATTAGCCAGATCAGTTAGTATTACTAGTAAACTTTACAAATTGTATGTTAAATGCTTCTCCTGGAAATCTTTTCCTGGAGCATTATTAGTAGGTGGAACATTAATCAAGGTTTCCATCTCTTTACAAGGATCTGCAGTTCCAGAGTTCACATCAGACTGCAGATCATTCTGGACAAGGTATATTATACTGACTAGATCATTGTTTCTCAACCTTAGCAACTCTAAGATGTGTGGACTTCAACTCCCAGAATTCCCCAGCCAGCATGCTGGACTAGATAGTCAATGAAATGTTATTCACAATCAAACTTAGATACAAACTATCTGGGCTGTTTCTGAATATCTGTGTCTACCAAAACTTCCAAAAATTATCTGTATTGTTGGGTTTTATTATATCCCCTACAGTATTTCAAAGATGTCTTTGAAAAGGTATAATTCCCTTTCTCTCACACCCTTTCTCTCTCTCTCTTCCTCTGTTTATGAGCTCATGAATTATCCTTGGGGAATATTCAACACTTTAATTTTCTTGGTTTGTATTTATAAAGTTAAGCAAGAGTTTTTACACTCTGACTTGAACCAGGAAATTTGATGTGAGAGTTGAAATGAATGACAGTTCTTATTGACATGCTTTAATTTTTTCCATAATTTGCTGCTAAATGGTCAAAGAAGTTCTGAGTCTGCAGTTTTCAGGCTGCAGCAATTTGTCTTATCATACATTTATAAAATCTGAAGAAAGAACTTTATTCATATTAGCTGCTGGGCCTCTGTGTCATGTAATTGTCTTTTGATTCTATTTATTACAGCCATGAATTACTCCATGCTACCAGATCTAGGGTTTGCCATCTGGGTAGGGTGACCATACGTCCCGTTTTGAATGCGACAGTCCCGTTATTTTAGCATTTTTCAACCGTCCCGTCATTTTGATCAAAATCTCAATTTTGTCCCTTTTTTAAACCCGGCGGGAAGGAGGACAGGAAGACAGGAAAGAGGACTGGAGCCGGACTTGCCATTGGAGGCAGCCCGGAAGAGGCCCTATCAGCGCGGCAACTGGAAGCCCAGTTGCCACGTGCAAGCCCAGCAGCAGAAGCAGCACCACAGTCCAGGTTCCTGCCTCCTTACCTGATCCTGAGATTGTTTGCCCAGCAGTGGTGAGGCCAGGGAAAGCAAAGCAGGCATGGGAAGGTTGTGGAAAGAGGGTGCATGCGCGTGTGTGTGCGCACGCACACAGATTACTTGCTCAGTGTAATCGCGCGCACACACACACACACACACGCACCCCACACCCTCTTTCTCCAGCCTCCCTGCAACAGGTGCGGGTGCATTTGGTCATGGGGAGGCTGGAGAAAGACGGTATGGGGTGCGTGTGTGTGTATGTGTGCGCATCTGATTGGGCTTGGCCGAGGGAGGAGAGTTGTCGGGCCACTGAGCAGGAGAAGCCTCTTTCTCCAGCCTCCCTGCAACAGAGCAAAAGCAGGAGAAGCAGGAGGAGCTGGCTGCGCTCGGCTGCTTCAGCCACACACTCTGACTGCCCTGGCAAGAGCTGACCATGCTGGGGGGCTTCAGCGGGTGGCAAGGGGCGGAGTGGTGTGGCTGAAGCCCCTCAGCATGGCCAGCTCCTGCCGAGGGCAGTCTGTCCTGTGAGTGTGTGAGTGTGTGTGTGCGCATCTGATCGGGCTTGGCCGAGGGAGGAGAGTTGTCAGGCCGCCGAGCAGGAGAAGCAGGAGCCGGCCACGATGGGGAGCTTCAGTGGGCAGCAAGGGGTGGAGTGGTGTGGCTGAAGCAGCCGAGCGCAGCCGGCTCCTCCTGCTTCTCCTGCTCTGCGGCGGTGGCAGCAGCAGCGACTCTCCTCCCTCCCTCGGCCACACCCGAGGGGGATGGGGCAGTGGTGGGCCTCCATCCCCTCCATCCCCGCCCCTTGTTCCCCGGGCGATGACAGTGCTGTGTGCACAGTGTGTGTACTCCGGCCTCCCCCAAACACACCAGCTCTCCCGCACCATTTACTGCTAGAAGAAAAAAAAACCTTTAAAAATCGGGCAAAAAAATTAAAATCTGAGCCAATCACGATGATGGGGGCGGGGTTTGCAGGCGGGAGCCAATCGTATGGGGCGGGGGTGGGGTTTGCAGGTGGGAGCCAATTGTGTGGACTGGGGGGCGGGGTTTGGAGGCCAGCATGGTGGCATAAGACCCTGTCCTGTTTTCCCATCCCAAATGTCCCGTTTTTGTCTGAAGGAAATATGATCAGCCTACATCTGGGCAAATAAATGGTCTCAAAATGTATAAAAGTTTCAGCCATAAAAATAAGTCCATTAATAGATATGTGAAATTTATTTATTTATTTATTTATGTTTCAACTTCTATCACCGCACCGTCTCCCCCAAGGGGACTCTGGGCGGTTTACAAACATAGAGATTAAAATTCTGTTATACAAAATTCTGGAATTATCCTGGAATCCCTCCCTCTCCACCTCCCTTCCTTCTTTTTACAGTTTTATTTGCTGTCTCACCAGCTGTTAGAGAAAGTGGGTATCAATATTTATTTATTTATTTATTTATTTATTTGGATTTATCCCCGCCCATCTCTACCGTGGCAGACTCTGGGCGGTTTACAACCAGAATATAAAAGATAAAACCTAGACATTTAAAACTACTATAAAAATTAAAAAAATAAAAATCCAAAAGATGGTCTGTTCTTAAAAGGAGGAAACCACTAAGCCAACCACCCCCAGGAGGAACTATCCTTTCCTTCACTCCAGGCAAGGCGGCAGAGCCAGGTCTTCAAGGACTTCCTAAAGGCTAGGAGCGAGGGTGCCAGTCTCACCTCAGGGGGCAAGTTATCTCACAGGGCGGGTGCTATTGCAGAAAAGGCATGCCTCCTGGACCCCACTAGATGGAATTCTTTTAATGAAGGGATCCGAAGCATGCCCTCCCTGCATGATCGGGTGAGGCGGGTGGATATGGTCGGGACAAGACGGTCCCTCAGATAGCCTGGCCCCATGCCATGTAGGGCTTTAAAGGTGATAACCGACACCTTGAATTGGATCCGGGAGCAAACTGGTACCCAATACAGCTCATGGAGTAGCGGTGTTACATGTGCCGAACTCATAGCACCCAGAAATACCCATGCAGCTGCATTCTGGACCAGCTGAAGCTTCCGGATACTCTTCAAGGGTAGTCCCATGTAGAGCGCATTGCAATAATCTATATGGGAGATGACAAGGGCATGAGTGACTGTTCGGAGGGCCTCCTGATCCAGGAAGGGGCGCAACTGGCGCACCACATAATGCTGTGCAAAGGCCCTCCTGGCCATGACTGCCACCTGCTCCTCGAGCAGGAGTCGTGAGTCCAGGAGGACCCCCAAGTTTCGTACTGAATCTGAACGGGGTAGTGCCACCCCATCCAGAGTTAAAGATGACAACTTCCTGGAAATCGAGAGGCCATCAATATATATTTCCATCACAAAACAATAGCTAACTTAATCTTATCCCCATCTATCATCACATAAAAAAAATCCTACTATAACAATATTCAATCTTGCTAACTGACTTTCCATGAACTCTAATACATCATTTGACTCATGCCCAAAGGAAACATGTTGGGCTTTAGATTTTATAGGAAGAAATAAAAGATTATTATGAATCATAAAAACTTTCCTTACACCAAAGCTTTACTATTAAAAAGTATTAGAAATGATAGAACAGTTGTGAATTCTGATATTTAGCAGGGTAGCCTATGTGAAACACCTATACAGAGAAAATCTGTTTGATGTTTTCCACCTGGATATTTTCTTCGTTTAACACAGAAATCTGTTTCTCTTAGAGACAAATAATATTGTAGGTCTGCAGATGCTTAAGGAATTCTTAATTGCCTCAGTATGATTTCCAGCCTGCAGTCTTTCTCCAGCACTTTCAGAGAAAGAAAGACTGAAACGTCTGCAAGAAAACAACAAGGCTCAGAGAGCACCAAGGACTCCACAAAGAAAGACTCTTAGGACTGACTGACTGACTGACTTGTTTGTTTGTTTGTTTGTTTATTAGTTTATTAGTTGCATATCTAAAATTGCCCAGTTTCTCAATCATTCTGAATGGTTTACAAACTGAAAAGCAAAGAAATAGAACAACAGAGGAAGGAAGGAAGGAAGGAAGGAAGGAAGGAAGGAAGGAAGGAAGGAAGGAAGGAAGGAAGGAAGAGGGTTGGTGGAAGTGACATAAGAACCCCTCACAAAGGGATCTCAACACATCCTAGCTCAAAGTCTGGGGAAAGATCCTGGTCTTCAAGACTTATTTAAATATCACTTGGCCAAAGATCAAGATTTATAGTTAACTCTCATCAGCAGACTGTTGATACTTCACCTTGTGCTGATGGATGACCTTATCCAATGGCTTCATATAGATATTAGAGAGGAGGGGTAAGAACATTGTGCTCCATGGTATCCCGCAGGTCAAGGGCTTTGCACTTGATTTCTCCCCTCATCACATACTGATTCCTGGAAGAAACTAAGTCCTTAATTGAACTTCCTACCATGACCTTAAGAAAAAAACCAAGCTCCTCTGAAACCCATCAGGGTCCATCAGTCCTTTGGGGAGACCAATCTATCAGCTCTTTGAGGTTACTCAGGCTAAGAAACAAACTCTGCAGGGACTCTAGGATTTCTATTTTATAACATCTTGAAATCCTGCCCAAATTTCTCTCTGTCCTATCTAATACTAAATAAAATCAAGGTGGAGTTATTCTGACTTTGTTTCTCATGATTCTTTCAATCTTTGGACTGTGTAATCTCTTGTCCAAGTGCCTCCTTAATAGCTCATTCATACCTTACCCAAGGTCTGCTTTAATTTTCTTTCTACCACCTCCTCCTCACATATGCAAAGATGGACCAGGCAGGTTGGTAAGGGGAACAGATACAGACCCACTCCCCACTCCCTTGCTTGCAGATGGGTCCAGCAGCTTGCCAAGGTCAACAGACAAATCTGGCACCAAAAGGTCAGATGGATCTGGAAAGTGCCTTGTTCTGTTCTATTACACAGCAGCCAACACCAGAGAACAAGGAGTCTCTTTCTTCCTGGGGCTCATTGTCTATTAATACTGGCAGCAGGTCATGCAGACAAGGCTTGTTCAGGAATTTCAGATGGAACTGGCATACAAGGTATGGAGTGTGGACATCCATACTTCATCTAAAGTCCTATCTTTGTAAAAAATCTTGTCTGATCCAGTACTATGGCACCTATGATGTTGTTTGGTATACACACACTAAATTTGAAAATACTGGGTTCTTGGTTTTTTTTTTTTTTTTAAACCTGAGGATTCCTCTGCTCTGCAGTTTCAGAATTGGTTTCTTCCGAAAGAATCACAAACTTTTAATCTTATTTTTCTTCTTGAGTCATCTGTTGGTATTTGCCATACAAAGGACTGCCATATTTTTGCATTTTTCTCTATCAGCACAACCTTTCCTCTCCTCTTTCTTCCTACCAACTGAACAGCATCACTTTGCCCCTCCGCCTATTTGAGAATACATGAAGACTGTAATACTGTAGCATGTTAAGAATTGAGAGCCAGTTTGGTGCAGTGATAAATGGCACTAGATTAGAAACAGGGAGGTTGTGATTGCTAATCCTGCCTTAGGCATGAAAACCAACTGGATGACTTTGGGCCAGTCACTCCCTCTCAGTCCTAGAAAGAAGGCTGTGGCAAGTCACTTCTGAAAACTTTGTCAAGAAAACTGCATAGATTTGTCCATGTAATTGCTACGAATCAAGACTGACTTGGTCATTTGGAGAGGAACTGTTGACCGTGTCATACAGCAATACAGATGTAGTTAATTGTTAAAGAAGACAAGTTGTTCCATGTTGCACTCAAAGCCTTAGATTCCTTTGGGTGGTGACTATTTTTGCCAGCTGTATTTCTCTGCACTTAGTCCTTACAAGAGCAACCTGGTATTTAATAAGTGATCTGGCTTCCTCTTGCCCAATACTTAACTGTCAAAGACTGTTATTATCTTTGTCATAGATCCGGTTCCTAATAGCTTTTTCTGTCATGATCCCCAAATTAAGAACCCTGTACATCGATGACCTGCTGAAACATCATTACCAGATGAGACAAAGCCAAATGCACAGTGAAACACAATTCTCTTTAGTCAAGTTGCCATTTTATTTTAATGATGAGAATGAATATAATAGGATTAGAACTGTCATACAAAATGAGAAAACCTTAGTCATTTCATAAGATACAATGCAGAGAATATGGACTGGTCTAATCAGTAGGAAATATATGAACTTATTATTTCTTTTCTGTGTTAATTATGCATGCATGCTTTCATTTATATTTTCTTCCACTGCTTGAGAGAAGAAATAATGAAGCTTGCACAGTCTGAGATCATTTTAAGATGATGAGTGCAAAAACGAGGATAATAGAAATGCTACATTAAAAAGGGCCTCAGAATCATTTAGGAACAGAAAGGTTTATTAGGGCTGTGCAAGGCAAAAAAAAGCTTTGGAGAACTAATGAGTATGCATGCCGCAACTGCTGCCAACACTTTAAACCAAATATATCTTTTCCTGGGATCATGCTGCAGTTGCAGAGAAGATCCCAGGAAAAGACCCAGCTGGCTTAAGGAGTTGCAGACAGATGTTACATGAGCAGCCTCCTTTTTGCCTTTGAACCTGAAGTGCTGCACAGTTTATAAATGAAATGTAAAAAAAGTAAAGGTTCCCCCCGCACATTTGTGCCGTCGTGTCTGACTCTAGGGGTCAGTGCTCATCTCCATTTGTTAGTCGAAGAGCCAGTCTGTAGCTTGAATCATGTCAACTGGATTTCTATTTTCTCAGTGGAAACGTTTCGCTCCTTATCCAAGGAGCTTCTTCAGTCTGAGCAAAGTTAGTAAGGGAATCCTAAATATGTTTCTAGGTAGCTGTGTGACCTTACACCTGGGGCTAGGTCATGGTTATATTGAGATGTTATTTTAAGTCCTTTTATCATCTAAAGGGGGATCGTTAAGATCACCATGCTGCTGTTGAGCTTGCGAAATGGTCTTAATCTTCCTAGGCACAGAAGACAAAGCAGGGAGGAAGATGGGGGAAAGATTGTGCCTGAGGCCCCCACCTCTATTCAAGGAAGGATTTTCCAAATTGGCATAAATGGATTCCTTGACCCCTCTCTCAAACCACCTATCTTCTCTGTCTAAAATGTGAACATTAATGTCCTCAAATAAGTGTCCTTTTTCCTTTAGATGAAGATAAACTGCTGACTCTGGTCCTGTGGTGTTACTTCTCCTGTGTTGGGCCATCCTCCTGTACAAAAGTTGTTTGTTTTCTCCAATGTAGAGTTCAGAGCACTCCTCACTGCACTGGATTGCATAAACTACATTCGAAGAGAATATTTGTAGCTCAGGGTTGAACTGGGGAGTCTTTGGTGCTCTCTGAGCCTTGTTGTTTTCATGCAGACGTTTCATTGCCAGGCTAGGCAACATCTTCAGTGCGAAAAGGGAATGTAAACTACATTACTTTTCTTGTGTTTTGGAGTTTGATCTTTGGGGTGTACAAGCCTCTGTCTCAGTGTGTTGGTGTATATTTCAAACCCACCTTTAAATTAAACTTTTACTGTGCGGCGGCAGCGGCAACAGCGACTCTCCTCCCTCTGCCAAGCCCGAGGGGGTTGGGGCGGTGGTGGGCCTCTGTCCTCAGCAGGAGCCAACTGTGCTGGGGGGCTTCAGCCACACCACACTGCCCCTTGCCACCTGCCAGGCTGCAGGAGCGGTGTGGTACAGCTGAATCCCCCCAGCGTGGCCAGCTCCTGCTTCTGTGCAGCAGTGGCAGCAGGGGCAGCAGTGACTCTCCTCCCTCCCTTGGCCAAGCTGGAGGGGGCTGGGGCAGTGGTGAGCCTCCGTCCTCGGCAGGAGCCGGCCGCGCTGGCAGGCTTCAGTCGCACCACGCCACCCCTTGCTGCCCGCTGGGCTGCGGGAGCTCCTGGCGGGCAGCAAGGGGTGGCGAGGTGCGGCTGAAGCCCCCCAGCGCAGCCAGCTCCTGCTTTTCCTGTACGGTGGTAGCAGCAGCGGCAGCAGCGACTCTCCTTGCTCCTTCCCTCCCTCGGCCAAGCCCAAGGGGGCTGGGGCAGTGGTGGGCCTCCATCCCCTCTGTCCCCACCGCTTGTCTCCCAGCTGATGATGGTGCTGTGTGCACAGTGTGTGTGCTCCGGCCTTCCCCAGACACACCAGCTCTGCCGCACCATTTACTACTAGAAGAAAAAAAAAAACTTTAAAAATCCAAAAAAACCTCTTAAAATCTGAAAAAATATTTTTAAAAAATCCCTCGCCTTACCACCCGCCCCCTCCTGCAACCGGCCAGTTTAGTATAAAATAACCCCGTGAAGCGAAGCGAAGTCCCGGACTCAGACGAGAGGAGACCGGCCCAAACCACCTCCATCCATGCAGCAGCAGCAAGAAGAGCCACCACCACCAGCAGCAGCAGGACCACCAGTTCCTGCTCCTGCCAGCAGACCTGACCACAATCGCCACCGCCGAGCTGTTAAGTTTAGAACCCAATGGCCCATTGCAGCTTCCTCGGCGCTTGTGAATCTACCGAGCTGCCTCTTCCCCCTCCCTGTCCCCCCGCCAGCATGAACACCAGCACCCCCAGCTACCCGATGGCCTCGCTCTACATGGGCAACCTGCACCCCGATGTCACCGAGGCCATGCTCTACTAGAAGTTCAGCCCTGCTGGGCCCATCCTCTCCATCTGTGTCTGCAGGGACATGATCACCCGGCGCTCACTAGGCTACCCTATGTCAACTTACAGCAGCCTGCTGATGCTGAACGAGCTTTAGATACCATGAATTTTGATGTCATTAAAGGTTGCGTGGACCGGGGGGCGGGGTTTGCAGGCGGGAGCCAATCGTGTGGACCAGGGGCGGGGTTTGCAGGCGAGAGCCAATCGCGTGGACCGGGGGCGGGGTTTGCAGGCGAGAGCCAATCGCGCAGACTGGGGGACGGGGTTCAGAGGCCGGCATGGCGGCATAAGACCCTGTCCCATTTTGCCATCCCAATGTCCTGTTTTTGTCTCAAGGAAATATGGTCAGCCTAGTCTACTATCTTTTTTTGATGCAGGAAATCAGGGAAGAAAGAAAAGGTGCTCCTCTTTTTAGGATAATGAGAAACTACCCATTAACTTTAGAACACACATTCGTTCTTCAAGATAATGCATCTTATCTTATCTTGGGACAATGAAAAAGTGATTGCCACCCTGACTTAAACTGTAGAAGAGGAGAACTTGATCTGCAGTAAGACATACTAGGGTCACATGACTGTGGCGGTATGAATATCTAATAAATAAATTACCAACTCCACAAAAGAAACATGGACAATTTGCTGGCTTTCTATGCTGGTTTAAAAACCTCTCCCTCCATAGTCATCACAGAACCAAGAAGGGTAGAAAAAAGTTTGTAATGGGGCTCATACATGAAGGATTGAGCCTCAGAAGCTCAGACTTGAGTAAATCTCATAATTGGGCTATAAATAAGGAAACAGCTGCATACCAGGAAAAGCACTGAAGAGTGTTATGGCATCTTCAACGCAATCAGGTTTATACCAGCATGGTTGCTTGTTTACTCTAAAAGACTATTGACCTCTTTGGTGATTTTGCTGCAACAAAATACCATGATTATCCCTTTGGGGACTGCCCTCTGTCAGATTTTTTAGTCCAATCTAGCCTTAGAAATAGAGTTCTTGCTGTGATCCCCTACCATCAAAGGCCAGACTGGATATCTTACACAACATATGCTGAATCAATGAAGTATATCTTAATTAAAGTATGATCTCCCTCTCTCTCCTCTGTTGTAGTCCACTGAAGGCATAAAATTGCACATTCATTTCATCTTAGTTCATAGAAAAGCTGCTATATGTCTATATTCAGCATACTGGTCTATGATATATAAATACTAATGTTATGGCACTGTAGGAAAATTAATCTTTCTCTCTCTCTCTCTCTCTCTCTCGATATGGATATGGATATGGATATGGATATGGATATGGATATAGATGATATAGATATAGATATAGATATAGATATAGATATATGGAAACCTACTGCAGCCAAGGTAATTGAAAGCTACAATATAATTTGGAATACATTAAGAGCATGCAGAGACAATGACCATCACTAGATCACTGAAATTGCACAATCCACTCTAGGTCTCTGAGATTAGTTTGGTCTGGTTCAGGTCCTGGATCTGGAATGTGATTTGCAAAAGAGAGCTCTTCTAATTTAGCATGAAAAGACACAGATGTCTAGAATGTCTTTGTTTTTTAGCAGCATTTGGTGAGCTAGATCTTGATGTGAATATGCTATGTACCAAATTTCAAAAAATATTATAGGGACTTTGAGACAGAATGTGATGAAATCTGCAGCTATAATAACACTCTGTTTCCTTAACAAGTTTCAGATAGATATATTTAGGAGGGTTTGTGAAAATGGGTATTTATAATGAACGATGCTCTTCCTAGATGCAGGTGACCTGATAGTTGTGGGTTGCAGCAGAAGCCTAAAGGGTGACTTCACCAATCTTTTCCATAAATAAAGCAGTTGTTAAGCCAATTGTTTAATTGTTAACTAAAACAAATGTTCCGGACAAGAGACTGCACTAAGAGTAGGAAATATATAAGTAAGAATCCCTCCGATGCACAAAGAACTTCACTATCCATTGTGTTGAATAAATGTCAAACTTTAGCCCAGGACTGGGTAGGAAATCACAACTTTCTCTTTAGAGCTCATGGCTTGACTTTGCAGAAGACTCTCAAATGGGACTTATAGATTAGAATCTTAATTGCAGACACAAATAATGTCTTAACATAATGGTTGATTGCCCACTGCAGAACAAAGGCATTCAGAGCCTTTATATATCTATTCTCCAGAGTTTAAACTCTTAACTTTTTCTTCTTGTCTTTCAGAGTTAATGGATACTTGGTGATTCACTTGATGGTCTTAGGCAGCTGATTTATTTTACTTTGTGGTCTTTTTTAGCCTGGGAATGACTGGATCCTGCATCATCCAGTCTTACACCACCTCCTCTGTTTTCTCCTTGCCCTCTGTCAGTCTTCACAAAGGTGTTAATCTCAGCTGTCCAGACACTAACCCTTTGTTCAGGATCTGGCTTACCCAGGAGAAGGTTCAAAGAAACAACAGAGTTTCCTGACATTTGGCAGCAAAAAGTGAGATGGGAAAAACTGAACTACAAGTGATGCTTGCTTATGGTCCCAAATCTGAGGAATGCTATCTACAGGGTGCCCCTGCTCAAGCCTTCTTAATGATTGTCTCCTGCATCTGGAACAGCCTATCCCCAGATATTCAGATCACCTGCTCCCTATTATACTTTCAAACAGCTGGGGAAAAAAGGCTCTTCAGGGAGGCATTTGAAGATGTTTGAAGATGTCGCTACCTGAATGGTGTCACATCAGGGTCTTCGTGCTGTTGTCGTTATTGATTTTTTATTTATTTTATTTATTTATTTTTATTTGTAGGCCACTTCTATTTATTTGTAAGCCACTCGGGATCTTCAGAAATGAAGTGGGTCAAAATCATACATACATACATACTGTACATACATACATACTGGTGGGAAATAGATGCAACTAGATGCAACCCAAGGAATTTATTCTCCTGTATTTAATTCCTCTGATAATGTATTCACATTTTAATATTACTGGGCAAACAACTATCTCATTCCTTTGACCCTATCATTTAATGTCTCCCAAGAGAGTGCTAACCATGCTGCTAATTTAATTCTGTCTCCTTTAACTGCTAGGAAAATGTTGTCCTATCTGACCCACAGCACATGCATAAGCTGACAAGTACTGTATATGAGATGTCTGTCAAGGAATACCTACTCCGGCCAGATGCTTGAACAGTCAGCAGCATGTTCAAATCTTATGTAAATTTAATAGAAAAGGGCAAACAAATCATATTTTTATTTTCTAATTGTTAAGTTGTGTTTTTTTCATAGTAAATATGTTTATTGACAGATGGATATTGTTTATTTTAAATTGAAATAATAATTTTCAGGATAAGATAAAAACTTCTTAACCATTATAAGCTGCTCAAAAAAATAAAGGGAACACTGAAATAAGACATCATAGATCTGAATGAATGAAATATTCGTATTAATTACTTTGTTCATTACATAGTTGAATGTGCTGACAACAAAATCACACAAAAAGCAATGGAAATCAAATGTAAGCAACCCCTGGAGGTCTGGATGTGGAGTTAAACTCAAAAATTAAAGTGGAAAAGAACACTACAGGCTGATCCAACGTTGATGTAATGTCCTTAAAACAAGTCAAAATGAGGCTCAGTAGTGTGTGTGGCCTCCACGTGCCTGTATGACCTCCCTACAATGCCTGGGCATGCTCCTGATGAGGTGGCGGATGGTCTCCTGAGGGATCTCCTCCCACACCTGGACTAAAGCATCCCCCAACTCCTGGACAGTCTGTGGTGCAACGTGGCGTTGGTGGATGGAGCGAGACATGATGTCCCAGATGTGCTCAATTGGATTCAGGTCTGGGGAACGGGCGGGCCAGTCCATAGCATCAATGCCTTCATCTTGCAGGAACTGCTGGCACACTCCAGCCACATGAGGTCTAGCATTGTCTTGCATTAGGAGGAACCCAGGGCCAACCGCACCAGCATATGGTCTCACAAGGGGTCTGAGGATCTCATCTCGGTACCTAATGGCAGTCAGGCTACCTCTGGCGAGCACATGGAGGGCTGTGCGCCCCCCTAAAGAAATGCCACCCCACACCATTACTGACCCACTGCCAAACAGGTCATGCTGGAGGATGTTGCAGGCAGAAGAACGTTCTCCACGGCGTCTCCAGACCCTGTCACGTCTGTCACATGTGCTCAGTGTGAACCTGCTTTCATCTGTGAAGAGCACAGGGCGCCAGTGGCGAAGTTGCCAATCTTGTGTTCTCTGGCAAATGCCAAACATCCTGCATGGTGTTGGGCTGCAAGCACAACCCCCACCTGTGGACGTCGGGCCCTCATACCACCCTCATGGAGTCTGTTTCTGACCGTTTGAGCAGCCACACGCACATTTGTGGCCCACTGGAGGTCATTTTGCAGGGCTCTGGCAGTGCTCCTCCTGTTCCTCCTTGCACAAAGGCGGAGGTAGCGGTCCTGCTGCTGGGTTGTTGCCCTCCTACGGCCTCCTCCACGTCTCCTGATGTACTGACCTGTCTCCTGGTAGCGCCTCCATGCTCTGGACACTACGCTGACAGACATACCAATCCTTCTTGCCACAGCTCGCATTGATGTGCCATCCTGGATGAGCTGCACTACCTGAGCCACTTGTGTGGGTTGTAGACTCTGTCTCATGCTACCACTAGAGTGGAAGCACTGCCAGCATTCAAAAGTGACCAAACCATCAGCCAGAAAGCATAGGAACTGAGAAGTGGTCTGTGGTCACCACCTGCAGATCCACTCCTTTATTGGGGATGTCTTGCTAACTGCCTATGCTTTCCGCCTGTTGTCTATTCCATGTGCACAACAGCATGTGAAATTGACTGTCAATCAGTGTTGCTACCTAAGTGGACATTTTGATTTCACAGAAGTGTGATTGACTTGGACTTACATTGTGTTGTTTCAGTGTTCCCTTTATTTTTTTGAGCAGTGTATAATATAATTATATAACCAAACATTATATAATCAAAACATTATCTTTTTTCATTTTTCTTCTGTCATTTTTACTGATATGGGTGTGTGTTTAAAGTTGGGCATTAATTAATTGATTAAAATATTATTTTTTTATTAATTTTTGAATAATATATAACAATACATTATAAAAAGAAAAAAACATACCAGACATAACATAATATAACAAAACATATCCTAACATATCCTACCCTAACATTTTATAATTTTACATAATTAACCTTGATCTAATCTAAACTAACCTAAAAAAAAAAAACCACAACACTTCTTCCGGTTTGACAAAGCTAACCAAAACTGACTAACCTCTACACCAGAGCTTTCCAAATTGTGTGTCGCGACACAAAAGTGTGTCACCACACACAGTCTGGTGTGTCGCCACACAACCTGGAAGCGCTGATTATCATCAGCGCTTCCGGGTTTTCCCACGGCGACACACCAACGGCGGTTGGTGTGTCGCCGTGGGAAAACTTTGGAAAGCCCTGCTCTACACTTTCTGATTTGGTAGTTATTAATAACCCTCTTTTCTTCTTATTTCTTCTCATCCTCTTTCTTTCTCTCCTTTCTTCCTCTTTCTTCTCTACCCTTCTTTTAACTCCACTTCCTCACTCCCTCTACCCTACTTTCTTCTACGCCTTCTCCCTTTACTACCTCCAAAAGGAGAAACAAAAAAGAAAAACTAAAAAAAAACCACAAATACAAAAAGGACTTCTTACTTCCCATTTACTTTTTCCCTGAAGTAGTAATAAAGCCAGTACTAAAGCCATTGTGCTTCCTCAGGCAATCTAAGTGGTTATATGAGCATTCAAGGTGGGTTACAATAAAATAATGCATTCTATCTATCTTGCGGGGAAAGTCAATTTATATCCATCTACCATGAAATTTGGCCTCTTACCATACAATTTCCTCCTGACATTGGCACTAGTACAGGACCTTCTAAGAATCTAGTTGCCAGGTACAGTATATTGGCCTGTTCCTTGTAATTGCACAGTTCCTTCCTCCTCCCCTTTGTGAATCCAGTTAAAAAGTCAGACCTCTGATTGCGAACAAAGAACCACAGCTTTGCTAACTTCCCAAGCTTTCACTGAAGAACTCTTGCAAATAACTTACATACATTTTAACAATAATCTTTAATTATTTATTAAAAAATACCGTAGACATAGAATCAACCAAAATCACTTTCCAATATGTATAGTAATTTCGGAGTTTTAGATGTTGCTCATGAATCTGGAGCAAATAATGAATGATTTGTTGATATGTAAGGAAAAAGTGAGATGCTTTTTCTAGGGGAATCGTTTGAACTTTCTTTTAATTTTATCTTACTGTATGTATGCAAAAGTTTACATGTCATGTTTGTATTTTGTAATTTACATACTGTACGTCTTTATTCTCTCTTCTTTTCTTTTTAAAATAATTTTTAAAAAATTAAAAAAATGACAATAACTATAAATTATATAAATTTATATAATTTTTAATTAAATTTAAATAAATAAAAAATAATATAATTTTATTATATTATTTAAATTAAAATTTAAATATAAATTAATAAATTAATAACTCAGATTTTTAAAGTCTTGACTGACAATAAGATGTTAAATACTAAGGTATTAATACTGTCTACCTGTCCAGCTCAATGCTGAGTTCCAAAGAAGAGCAAGAAAAAAGAAATTATAGCTAAACAAGCAATATACTGTAAATTGCTACAATGTAAATTGCTACATTGCTATAATGAACATTGCTGCAATGTACATAAGCTACAACGTAAATTGCTGCAACAAAAAGCAATGTAATTTGCTCTAAATAAACAATGTAAATGCTTTTTTGAGGATAAACATTAAATGATGACAAAAAAAAATATTTCAGAAAATTAGAGAAACCAAGGGGACCTTTAAGCCATCATGAATATGATCAAAAACCAAAAGGGCAAAGACCTAACAGAGTAAGATGATATTGTGGAGCTTTAATCCAATAATTAAAAGGTGGCTTAGGTATGAAGAAAGCCTGCCTGAAGAAAAGTCATGGGAGGAGACTGGAACTGTGACCCTGGAATGAAGACATAAAACAAAATGCAGGCTGTTGTCCTTCCTGGTAAGGTTGGTGAAAATATTGGTATTTCTCCATCCTTATTGTGGCCCTATTTAGAGTGATCTGGATCCTCCTGGGGAAGATGGAAGTGGAGGTTTACAATATAAAAGTGGAGGTTTGCAATATAAAATATGTGTCTGCTTTCCCTTGATGTGCCCCTGAACTTCCTTTAGGATCATTAGTTTGAAGGAGATCATTATGTGTATTAAGCATTATTGTTACACCTTTATCTTGAAGAACAAATGACACAAATAATAGGTTTTTTAAAGTCCTAGTCAGTAGCCATTTGATTTTAAAAGCTTCAATTGTCCAATCAATGCAGTCACAATGATTTTTTTTTAGTAAATGGCTTGAGAATCAACAGCTTCACTGAAAGTTTCAAAGTAATTTTCACAAAAAAGATATCTCTCAAGAAACCTTGGTAACTATAGCTTTGGAAAAACATTGAGAGTTCTTGAACTATACTTACCAACTAGGGGAAATGTGGCTGGACAGAGTTTAATCCTACGTGCCATCTACAGATTTGATGTTATTTCACTCCTGGCAGACTATGCCTGTGACAGTGGGTTTCTTCTCTTAAGAACCAAGAAGTGGGTTTTGTTTTTTGAAATGTTCACATGCTTTCTTGGATAAAAAGCGTATTTTGTGTAAGCATGCACAAATCTTCTAAATCTGAACTGCATCAGTGTAGTAGGCTTTCTATTATTATTCTGTTCTCTTCTAACATTTTGGTTTACTTCATTTTGCAAATAAAAAGAAAGACAGAACAGACTTATAGAAATCTTTTACTTGCAATTTACAAGTTTGTCTAATAAATGGACATTCTTCTTCACCTACCGCAATATGTACTTTAAAATGGAATTTCCCCCAATGCTCCTATTTTACTGTGTCATTCATTGGCAATCACTCGTAGCCGAGTAAGATTGTCTTCCAAAGGTAAAATTTTAACGGTGAATCCGTAAGTGGCTATAAAGGCCAATTCTGGATCCGCACAACCTCCCACAATGAGGGCATAGGTTTCCGGGTGGGAGACGGTCATGATGAGGGTTTGCCTGACGTGCCTTCCTTTTAGCTCTTTTCTCATTTTCGCCCTGTACTCGTGCTTCTTCAAAGTCCATAGCGCCATTAACATTAGTCCGCCTATCTTCCCAAGTAATTTGCAAAATTTTTCGGAGGCAGCGTTGATGGAATCTTTCAAGAAGTTGGAGGTGGCGTTTGTAGAGGGTCCATGTTTCACAGGCGTACAGAAGGGTTGGTAGTACAATGGCTTTGTAAACAAGCATTTTGGTCTCCCTGCGAATATCCCGATCCTCAAACACTCTACGCTTCATTCGGGAGAAAGCTACACTCGCAGAGCTCAGGCGATGCTGAATTTCAGCGTCGATGTCGGCTTTTGTAGATAGATGGCTGCCGAGATATGAAAAGTGATTGACATTTTCTAGTGACACACCTTTAAGCTGGATTGATGGCGCTGCAGAGGGATTGGTTCAAACTTGCTGGTAAAGCACTTCGAGTTTTTTAATGTTAATCGAGAGGCCGAGTTTTTCATATGCTTCTGCAAAGATGTTTAGGATAATTTGAAGATATTCCTCGGAGTGTGCACAGACTACGTTATCATCAGCATATTGAAGTTCTATAACAGAAGTTGCAATTACCTTATTTTTTGCTTTCAGCCTACTAAGATTAAAAAGCTTTCCATCTGTTCGATATATAATTTCTACACCAGTAGGAAGTTTCTCTTCAACAAGGTGCATAATCATAGCGATGAAGATAGCGAATAAGGTTGGAGCAATAACACATCCCTGTTTAACGCCGGATTCCACTTTAAATGGATCGCTTTGAGAGCCATTGTTATTCAGGATTGTTGCCATCATGTCGTCATGGAGTAACCGCAAGATGTTCACAAATTTATCAGGGCATCCGATTTTCAGAAGGATGGTCCAGAAAGCAGTACGATTTACAGTATCAAAAGCTTTAGTCAGATCAATAAACGCCATGTACAGAGGGCAGTTTTGCTCCTTGCATTTTTCTTGAAGCTGTCGTGCAGTGAAGATCATATCCACTGTTCCCCTGGAAGGGCGGAAGCCATTTTGCGTTTCAGGGAGGATGTCTTCTGATACAGATAGGAGACGGTTTGCGATGATCTTTGCCAGGATAGTTTCCACAGTCTGTTCTATCACCCTTTTTAAAGAGAGTGATAATTATGGCATCCCTAAAGTCTGCTGGAATCTCCTCCCTCAGCCAGATTTTTTCGATGAGCTTATGAAGTTGTTGTGTAAGTTCAGGCCCGCCTTCTTTAAAGACTTCAGCAGGAATCCCATCAGGTCCACTAGCTTTGTTATTTTTCATTTGTTTAGTGGCTTTACTGACTTCCTCCAAACTAGGGGGTACTGCAAGCTCATTTCTTATTTCTTTTTGCGGGATTTGCAAGAAGACTTCATCAGCCACAGTAGAGTGACGATTAAGGAGATTGTAGTAATGCTCTTTCCAGCGCAGTGCAATAGACTCTTTGTCCTTTAGAAGTTTAGCACCATCTACTGAGCGTAAGGGATTTGTACCATGGTTTGTTGGTCCATAGATGGCCTTTACGGCATTAAAAAAGCCCCGTGCATCATGAGCATCTGCAAAATGTTGGGTTTCTTGGGCTTTTTTTATCCACCATATGTTCTTAAGTTCTCTAGTTCTTCTTTGGACTTCTGCCTTTGCACTGGCATAGATTTGTTTTCTTAACGGCACAGTTAATATCTTTTTGCCATATCCGGAAGGCTTTCCTTTTCTTGTCAATAATATGTTCAATCTCACTATCGTTCTCATCAAACCAGTCCTGATGTCTCTTAGTCTGGTATCCGATAGTTTGTTCACAGGCTGAAATAATAGAAGTCTTCAATTTAATCCAGTGTTCCTCAACATTTTCAGGAAGTTCCATAGGCAGATGTTCCTTGAGAGTTGATTGAAAGCAAGCTCGTTTAATAGGATCTTGAAGGGCCAGTGTATTCATTTTACACCTTGGTTTTCTTCCTTGGAGCCTACGATGAGGGACAATCTTTATGGCCATCGTGGATCGAATTAATCAATGGTCCGTCCAGCAGTCATCGGTGCTCATCATGGCTCTGGTGAGAAGTACATCACGGCGATCTCTAGCATGGACAATTACATAATCTAAAAGATGCCAGTGCTTCGACCGTGGGTGCTTCCATGATGTTTTAAATTTATTTTTCTGGCGAAAGAGTGTGTTAGTAGTGACAAGGTTATGCTCTGCACATTTAGTCAGAAGTAAGATTCCATTCGTGTTGCTGTTGTCAACTCCTTCTTTCCCAATGATCCCTGCCACAAATCAAAATCACGCCCAACTCTTGCATTGAAATCGCCCAGGAGGATAATTTTATCCTCCTTTGGTATCTCTGATAAGATGGTGTCCAGATGGGTATAAAATTTTTCCTTGATATCCTCATCTGCATCTAGTGTTGGTGCGTAAGCACTTAGGATAGTTGCCTGTTGGTTTTGGGCGAGTTTTATTCGCAGAGTTGAGAGTCGTTCGTTAATTCCAGTGGGAACTTCTGACAAGAGCTTCACAATGTCGTTTTTGATAGCAAAGCCTACCCCATGTATTCGTCGTTCTTGTTCAGGCAGTCCTTTCCAAAAGAAGGTATAACCTCCTTTTTCTTCCTTCAACTGTCCTTCTCCTGCTCTTCGAGTTTCTTGGAGTGCTGCTATATCAATATTAAAACGTCTCAGCTCCCTTGCAATAATGGCAGTCCTACGTTCAGGTCGTTCACTATCCATATTGTCTTGCAGTGTCCGTATATTCCATGTTCCAAAATTCATGTGTTTTTTACGACTGCTAGATGGTGACCCCACTGGTCGCGGTAATCCAGTCAGGGAGAAAATGAGGCAGACTATGTTTACTGTGTTTATGTTTATGTGTTTATGTTTACTGTGTACAGCATTTCCAAATGTATTCTGGTTTCTGCACTGGGTACTTTTTTCCTTTCCTTTTTTTTAAAGCAGATGGTGATTAATGCTTAATGTGATTAATTGCAGTCGATTCCTCCTAGGATGGAATCTGTTTTGGCCAACTGCATCATTTTGCTCCCATGTAAATTTGTAGATTTGTTTTTACACATCTACAATTCTTTTTACATAGGTACAGTTTAGTTAGTGGAAATAATTACTGAAAAATGGGAGAGATGCTTGTAGTTACTATTCAAGGTATCCATCTCAATCTCTATGAAAAACAGTGTATTGCAAGGCAAATGAAAATAATAATATGGGGTTAAATAACAAGAAAGAGAATAGAAGGCCTTCAATACACTATGACCCTATGGAAGGTAATACAATGATGGAAACCAACTATAGAAATCTTGTTACCACTTCCATAATTTATCAACAGGGAGAAGAAAGAAATGTAGAGTGATCAGCTTGTAATGTTTCTGATAGCCTATTTTAAATATTAGCAACATTTATAGCTGATGTGAAACTATGAATTAATCCAATGAAGAAGCATAACCGCCTTGTTCAGCTATCCGATGGTCACTGCAATCAATGTGTATTTTCATAGCTCTTTCAATATGCCTGCAGGATGATAGGAGATGGGGACTGAAACAATGATTATTGGAATCTAGCTAGGATGCATTTCTTTATCTGGCTCCGAAAACGAAATTGTCCAATTTTTACATAGAATTATATTTACATCATTCTGTAATTATCCACCACAAGAACACCTCTTTCTGAATAAGAGGTAGAGCTTCCTGAGCTAAAGGACTATGAGAGCAACATTACTCTCACAAATTCTGAAAGCTAAGGGCATCTGATGTCTTTGGGAAGAGAGAGAAATATTTGAAGCCTTGTCTTCTCAGAATATATGGAGTTCTTCTGATAGGGACGGTGAATCATGCAATACCTAGTCTTACAGAATGTAAGCAGAACATGGTAAAATTGGAAATGGAAATTGAAATTTTCATTTGTAATTAATTATCCATAAATAACACTCTGCAGTTTAATAGAGAACTCTAAAAAAAACTCTCTGATGACCTATAACCAAATCTTGGGCAGGTTGTCAATTTTAAGAGTTCCCAAATGACTAGGCAGTACATAATCATCCATTAATCAATTTGTTTCAAAAAGCTGGCTGTTGGAACAGACTTAGTTCATGAGTTTATCCCATGGGTTCTTCTATTCTATTGTATTTTTCTCTACTAAACTCAGAGCACTATCCTGCATGAAGGTGATAGAGAAAACTCTTCTTTCATCTTGTGGTAGTCCAGATTTTTGCAGTCCAAATCTGGCAGCCCCAGCATCTCCAACAGAAATTCCCCAAGAGGCAAATCATATGAAAGGTGAGATTTCTGAATTCCCTTTCACCTTGATTACTGAACCAATAAGAAGGCAGAGCTCAGTGGTAAATCAAGTGCCATAAAGTTTGTCAGGCCAAAGTTTCAAGGAACCATAATAGGAACAAAGTGGGATTAGAAAAGTTGAAGATGGAAGCCTCTACAAGTGGTACAGGTAATGTATGCAGCACCCCTCCCTAGTGCTGAATTCTCATCATGTCAGGTTGAACCCACTGAGCCTGAACAATTAGCTGAGAAGTGGTACTCTGATTTGGAAAGCAAATGCTCTGGGTCTCAACTGAATGAAAGTCCATTGCTGCACTCCTACAGAAGTTTTGATTGTACCAGGTTGGGCTTGCCAAGCCCATAAAGGTTCTGTGGCTTCAAAGTGGATAAACTTGAGGAATCACTCCTCTCATCAGAATGATAAAAGCCAATCATCCTACTTATGCTCTATGAACACAACTTCAGACAGAAGCCAAAGATGCATGGAAATGAATTCAAGAAGGTGATATATTCTTTCTATCTTTTCTTTGATTCTTTATACGTTTATTGTATTTTAAAATAAATAAATAAATAAATAAATAAATAAATAAATAAATAATAAAATTGATTTATTTTTAATGCTTAAATTATCATGCTTTGTCATTTTAAAATTGTTGTTTTCTTCACTTGGAAGTTTTTTTCAGAAAGGAGCTGGTGAGTCAAAATTTCTCAAAAGAAAAATGAGCCATCCAGCTTATACGTATTTAGGGAGATAAAAATCACTTTATGTGATCATTCTGAGGACAAAAAAAATATGATGAAGATGTTTGCTTTGAGTCCCATGAGGGATAAGAGTGAAGAAAACTGAAATATGCAGCTTCTATCCAAATGGAATGCAAAGAAAGGAAATGTGGCTCTTGAAGTAGTTAAAATTAAGTATGTTTAAATTCCAGTGACTTCTGTTTAACTTTACACCCTAAGTGTCTGATATTTTTTCACCATAATTTCTTTGTGCTAGTTGGTGGTGTACAGTATGCATACATGAAGAATAATTTATTCTACATCATACTTCAGCTATGCCTGCTTAATTTAAACATGGTTGAGTTAATTTGGTTGGCTCAATTCTCAGTGTTCTGGGTCTGGATGACACACTAATCTGTAAATTAACCCTACAGGCTGCACCAGGCTAATGCGTGATTGGATGCTTTATGATTCAGTGTTTTGTGGAAACACTGCCAATGTCACTGTCTTTGTCACTGAGCATCCTTATCCCAGAATAGCATTTTCACAAGGGTCAAAACACTCATGTGAATTGGCCTTTGGTCTTTTCTGACATAGACTTGGACTAGATGTTAGATATCAAACTCTGGGACATGGCACAAAAATTCAACAGATTACTATACTATAGGCAAAGAAGCAGGTAGTAAAATGCAACAGCATCTGTTCCTGTTGTTGTCAGATGGTTTTCTATGGGATCTTTAATTAAGATGTTGACAGCATTTGATTTTAGGACATAAAGCATTGGCCCTTCTGCTCTTCAGCCAACTCTGCATATCAACCTGTCTTGGCCATACTTCCTTCTCAGCTATTCATTTGAAGGCCTCCAAATGTTACATGGATGCAATCAAACCAAGCCTGAAGAGTTAATAGTTAGCAGAATGAAACTGTAGCAAACTGAAGGGAGAGAAATACTCTCCAGTTTGCTAATAGTACCGTAGCTTTCTGACAAACAGAGCTATAAGCTCTGTTTGCCAACTAGCAATGGGCCATAATTTGGAAAGTTGTCCCCTATCAAATTGAAAGTCCATGCCAATGTTCTTCTAAAATTAGCCCCCATCCTTATGGCTATTTCATTCCAAAGTTATTGTAACATATAGTTTGGTCCTGTAGGTAGTGATTCCTCCAGTCATTCCTTATTGAATAGTAGTCAGATCGTAAACATGGAAGTTTAAAACATTTCCAATTTTATCTATGGTTTGATCAGATCAGGCCTCATGTTGCTGTTTGATTATATGATGTAACTCTTTGACTAGGTACTTCTTGGATAAAATAATGAACAGGGTAGCTGCTTGTCCTAGTTTACAAAGGAGAGTCTTTTGTTGTCCTCTGACAGCCCTTCAAATACCTGTTTGAAAACATCCAGTCTAGATGAATTTATTTATTTATCATATTTATATTACCAATTATCATCAGAGCAATATTCATAGTTCTCCTATCAAAATGTACCTCACACTTTCCTATTAACTTCAATGTGTTAAGATTAAAAATAATGAATCAAAAATTATCTTCCAATGTGGTTTTAATGAGCTATATCCACAGAAGAGTTGTGAAGATCAGGAATAATTTTAAAAACAGAATTTCAAAAGGGAAGGTGGAAGTATTCATGCATTAAAACGTTCCTCTTCACTTTCATCCCAAATATAAACAAACAACTGATCAAACATGGAAATTCCACCTCAGGCAAAATGCTAGGGAAACACCATAAGAAGCTCAAAAGTTTTAGATAAGGCTGTACTATGATACCTTCAGGCAAAATAAAGTGGAGTGGATGGGTCCGATATATGGACAGGTTTGGAGATGCTGCTTGAGCATTCACACAGCTGGGTTTTTCAGGTTTCTTTCTGGAAATCTGATGGTTGCACAGTCTTAAGATTCAAACTGGATAGCTACCAGTATTCCAGAGACAAACTGTCACTTGGTTTTATGCTTAAGAAAACTGAATGTGTTATTTTCCATCTTCTATCTCCAGAATTCCATTGCAGAAGAAAATGAAACATGTTGTCACCATGCCTATATGGCAGTTGCTAATAGCATTGGATCCCTCCTCCCTCTCTCCACCAAAGTGACAACTTTTTAGTTTGATCTATATTTCATTGCTGCATCCTGTTGACTTATGACTCAATCCTTGAAACACTTATTAAAATTAGGAGGATAAATCTCATGAAATGTGAGAGCATTTGGGAAAAGAATAATTAGGCACCTACTTCTATCGGGATGGATATATAGAGAAGCTATCAAACATTCGACTTCTTAAAATTAAATATTAGGAATTATGTTAAAGGTTCTTCTGATACTAAAAGATATGGGGAAAATAACATATTCAGTACCTATTTGTATTGTCATTACTTCTATAGCTAGCAACTATTTTTGTAGCATCTCCCTGTAAGCAATTGAGCTGGTTATCATAAAGGTTCCAAAAAAAGAGTTGCATTTGATGATCCATTAAAGCTGTAATATCTTCTGAGTTCTTGGCTAGAAGGGACTAATTTATCCTTTCCAAAATGAATAGAGAAACAGAAGGAGGCTATATATTTTAACTTCCAACCTGTCAAAGCAACATTTCACCAGAGTGAATGGCAGACATGTACCTCAACTGTTTTTCAGCCCAGTTAATGCATTTCACCACAGAATAGTGGGGATATCGTATTCTCCCATGGATAAAGAGGTCCTCAGCTGGAGAGAAATATCTCCTCTTCAGAGCTTGTTTCTCCTAGGCATGGACCCACACTTGCTGTTCTAATGCTGACAATGGGAGAAGGGGAGAATTCTGGTAGCAAGTCAGAGGTAAAGCTGAGAAGCTTTGAGTAGTCCAGACCTCAAAACCTCGCATCTCCCAGTATTGTCTTATCCAGATGACTGTGGTCCATAACACAGAGGGAGGAGAGAATTGTTATCAAAGGATCAAAACACAAGGAAAGACATCACATTGTCAAAATTGATAACAAAGGGTCAGGATATAGGAAGCAGTCTATAATGCATGGCAAAATGTGGAGCTTGGAAGAGGAGAAAGCAGAAGAGATAAAAAAAATGTTCTTAGGAATGGGTAGCTCTATCAAGTTTATTTTCATTTGGTTCCTGGTTTTGCAAGCAAGCACGCCTGCACACGCACACACACACAGATGTGCGAATTTGCATGGATTTTATGTTAATTTGCCTTAAATGGTGCATTTTCCTGCATACTTTTCCTAATGCAACTTCTTTCCTACTCATTTCCCCTGAAGTAATATGTTCTCATGTGTGCATTTTTAATACATTTATGCATTTTTTAGTTGCAAACTGCATTGCAAAAAGAGTAAAAAATGTGGATTTCAGCATTGTTCCTATAGTTCAGGAGATGTGAATATACTACATTTCTATAAGCATTCAAATGAAACTATAGTATCCCTGCCCAGTTTTCACCCATCTCCTCTATCTACTTCAACTTCCATCAGAAAGAAACTCAACCCTCAGGAGGAGCTACAAAGGTCAGGGTGCCCTCCACTGGATACAATCAGTGGTAAAACTGTAGGATTGGGAGTAAGGAGGCTCAGATTGCAGTCCAGCTTCATGGGGTTACTATGGATTAATTATGGTCTCTCAGCCCAGCCTATCTTGTTGGAGGAAGGAGGAACTCCTGATTGAAAGGCAAGATATAAATCTAAGAAAAGAAGGGAGGGAGGGAGAAACAAGAGGTCCTTCTGTGTACAGTTGATGGTTCTTAAAACAAAATCAAAGAATTGGAAAATGATATGTAGAAGCTACCAAAACAGTCTTCAGGAAAGATGGAAGTATTCAGAGCTGTTTAATATGGATAAGTAGGCATCTTGGAGGCATTTAGAAGGATATGGTAAAAAAGAAGAGAATATTTTATTCCTTTTGTTGTTGTTTATTCATTCAGTCACTTCCGACTCTTCATGACTTCATGGACCAGCCCACGCCAGAGCTTCCTGTCGGCCGTCACCATCCCCAGCTCCCCCATGGTTGAGTACATCACCTCCAGAATATCATCCATCCATCTTGCCCTTGGTCGGCACCTCTTCCTTTTGCCTTCCACTTTCCCTAGCATCAGCTTCTTCTCCAGGGTATCCTGTCTTCTCATTATGTGGCCAAAGTACTTCAGTTTTGCCTTTAATATCATTCCCTCAAGTGAGCAGCCTGGCTTCATTTCCTGGAGTATGGATTGGTTTGATCTTCTTGCAGTCCAAGGCACTCTCAGAATTTTCCTCCAACACCACAGTTCAAAAGCATCTATCTTCCTTCGCTCAGCCTTCCTTATGGTCCAGCTCTCACAGACATAGGTTACTACAGGGAATACCATTGTTTTTATTCCTTTTACATTTTGCTAAATTTCAAGATCACCGAATAAAACCGGTGGGCAAATTAAAAGTACAGGCACATGCATTGTAAGACCTGACAAATTGCTTGCTATGGAAGAGGTTGCAGTATTTGAACCATGACTCCCCTCCAGCACATATTAAATGAGGGACCGCCTCATCCCCATAACTTCAAACCGTCCCACTCGATTATGTAGAGAGGGCATGCTTCGGACCCCGTCGGTAAGGGAGTTTCGGTTGATGGGGTCCAGAAGGCGCGCCTTCTTGGCAGTAGCACCTGCCCTTTGGAACATTTTGCCCCCGGAGGTGAGGCAGGCCCCATCGCTCCTGTCCTTCCGGAAGAACTTAAAGACCTGGTTTTGCCGCCTCGTGTGGGATGGGAATAGGAATAGTTCCTCATGGGGATAGCTGGTGTCTTAGACCCCTTTTAAGATCATGCTTTGCCCTCTTGGATATTCTATTTAACTTACAATGATAAGTAATTATATATTGTATTTTTATATTTTTATAGTAGAATTTTAATCTCTATGTTTGTAAACCGCCCAGAGTCCCCTTTGGGGGAGATAGCACGGTGATAAAAGTCCAATAAATAAATAATAAATAAATATTCACTTCGGCCTACCCTCAACCGGCTTGTTTTAAGGTTTTGAACCCTTAATGCAGGTCTTTCTAAAGTGCCGCCGCTGGCAATACGCCAGCGGCGGTGCGGCGGCGCACGGGCGTGCGGCGGCGCGCGCAGGGGGGCGTGCGGCGGTGCAGGGGGGCGTGCGGCGGTGCATGCGCACGGCGGCAGCGCAGGGGGGCGTGCGGCGGTGCGCGCGTGCATGGCGGCGGCAGCAGTGGCTGCCGCTGCCACCATGTACGTGCGCGCCGCCGCTTCCGGGTGGTGTCGCGACACACAGTTTGGAAAGCTCTGCCTTAATGCATGGAGAACTTTAATCAGAGAATTAAATATAGCACAAGCAGCTTAAGAAGATCATATTCAGATTCTATCAAGCAGGCAAGCAGTAGGGCGATTTTGTCTTCAACATCTACTGCATTTCCAACCAGTCACAAAAGTGTGCCTGGAAGGCAGCTCTTGTTTACATCCATTTTGTTTAGCAAGATCTTGCTCAGCAGATAAGCTAAAAAGAATTCCAGTCTCCTGCAGTTAGTGTTTGTTACAGTTCCTGCACCTATGAAATTGCAATATTCATCATAAGGGTGTACAAAACTGTCCTTTGTTTTGGTACCAGGAACCATAACCATCACAAAGCCTGACGTTGCCCACCCCTGCCCTACTGCATCAGGGAAACTGTCCATTTTGAGAATGGGCTTCTGATCCAGAAAATACTGGTTCCAATTTTAAAAATTAAAAATCTGAAGAAAAATTGAACCCAAGAGGGGATGAAGATCCCACTTGTTTGAACATTGGCCATGTAACTGCACAATCTTGGAAGTGCTGGAGAAGAAGTTTCCATTCTTCAGTGGTCCCAGAGTTGCTATAACTCAACTTACAAGTCCTTATAATTTTTTGAAAAATAATGCAGACCATAGCCGTTCCCCTTGCATGAAGCTCTCTAGGGAATGATATATACAATTATTATTTAGTCTGGTTAGCTTTTATCTTGCTACAGTAAATTATCCAAATTCATTCCTTACAAGAACTGTGATGGAATTCTCTTCAATTGCTAATCAACATTAGCATTTTTTTCCTAAAACAAAAACAAAAACACACCTCTATATTTGCTGTATTGCCAATTAGTCTAGTTACTTTAACACTAATGTTTGCTTAGGAGGTTTGAGCTTTGCTGTGCTGTAAGGGTCAACTGCAAATGACACTGTTGCTTGCAATTCTGTCATCAAATTTCCTTTAATTACAGGCACAAGGGGATATTTATTGGGAAAGAAGTCCACAGTGAGGGAAAATATATTTACCCTTCTTGGTTATATAACAAAAGACTTATTGGCTTCAATGAGAGCTTTTTTCCTAAGTCACCTTTGGTATGAGATTTAGACTAAATGCTTTTACACTGAATTGGCAATGTTGAAATATCACTTTAAAACCAAGAAAGAGTGCTAGGAATTGGCAAAAACAAGTTGGAAGCCTAACAGGGACACTGAGTAGAGCAACAGGGCTTTTCTGCACATCACTCTTCAGCTGTTTGTTTCCTATGCATCAACCAGCTGCAAATGAAGCCAGGTTAAGAAATCCCATTTAAGATTTCAACCCCTTCCTCCACTTTGGCCATGGATTGGCGTGATGCCCTACCTGGGCCACATTTACCACAACCCCTGTTGGGTGGATTGCTCTGTTTCTTTACTCCTCCTGGACTGATGAAAAGAAAGAAAGAAAACATTTTACTATTTTCCTATTGCTTCTGTTAGAAGGGAAAGGTGCAGAAATCTTGTAAATTTCAGCTGGCTAAAAGAAACAACAGGCCCATTGTTTTGCTGTTCAGTCAGTGAACTTGCAAAAAGCAAAATGAACAAAAGAAAACCCAGGTTTTCTCTGTTCCACTGTTGAAATTGCAGTAAACAGGGCCTGGAAGGAAGGGGATGTTTTTGCCACATTGCACAGTAACCAGATGGAGTGGAGGTATTTGCCTGCAATAACATGAAACACATCAGTACATCAGAGAGCACCCATTTGATGGTACAAGTCATAAAACACTACTATAAGCATTAATATAGCAAATAAAGACCAGCCGGGCTTGCCTTCCTAATGGCCTGGCTGTGGGTAGGAGACAACATCCTGTGTTCTTGCCCTTGAGAAATAGTCAGTGGCCTCTGCTCATGCTGGGGCAATCTGGTTGTGCAGATCAGCCCATATGGACAGTGAAAAAGAGAGGCGCTGGCTCTTTGGGGGCATTCTGAGATATGGAAATCAGTCCTCTTTAGCCTTTGCACAGAAGTCCTCCTGCTAGAAAGCTCCAAAATAACATCTCAATATAACCATGACCTAGATTCAGGTGTAAGGTCACACAGCTACCTAGAAACATATTTAGGATTCCCTTACCAACTTTGCTCAGACTGAAGAAGCTCCTTGGATAAGGAGCGAAACGTATCCACTGAGAAAATAGAAATCCAGTTGACATGATTCAAGCTACAGACAATTCCACCTGGATGACTGAGAACCTTCATAGACTGATTGCAAAACGAGAAATATGGATGGCAGGAAAGGGTTGAGGGCTCAAGATTGGGGAGAAGAATGAGAAAAGAGATTCAGATAATTTCTTAAAACACAACTTGTACTTTTTAAAACTAAAGGGGGCTATTTCCCAAATAAATGAGATCTAAGTGAATCTAGGGTATTGAATAAAAGGGTAGAGGAATGGTTAGTTTCAGTAAGTCTGTATAGAAACATGGGCATTTGGTTCTCATTTTCAATTTTTTTTAATAAGGCTATCCTCATCATTTTTAACACTACACAGCCATCTCTGTTCACAGTAGCCAAACAGCACCATAATTATAGCTCAATGATGTAAAAAATTGCTAATGTTAGTAGCCTCAACATGTGCAAATCGGTTTATTTCATCAACAGAGTATTTTGCTGACCTGAATTTTCCTCACCTGAATCAAAAATTATCCTGATTGGGGTAGGGAATGAACCCTTGGAGACATTTTCATATTTCTATATTCCCATTCCCTTATCCCAGAAGACTGCATTTGAATTTAATTTATTTAGAAGTCATGGAGTGTAAAAGATGGGATTAGATAAGACATAGTGCAAAGTTGTGTACTATGAAGGGCAGGAGGCTGACTGAAACTTGGGCCAGCACCTCACACCTAACTGAAGGCCACATGAAGCAGGACCTTTGGTACAGGATTAATCTGAATATTTGTTTTTAAAAGAAAACCAGCTTATATGGCCAGTTCAGGGGAGATTCAGACTGGGACTGCAACAGGGGAAAAAGGTTCAAGCAGAGGTACATATACTGTATGGTTCACAGTCCTTTCTCCAAACAGCATGCCCATTGCTGGGAATTCTGGGAGTTGCCAGAATTGGGGGATTCTGTTGTAGTGTAGTTTGGTCTTTGGTTGAAAAACCACCCTAGGCTAAATGCCTTCATGTCACAGCTTTGACTCTCTGCCTGCATTAACCATGTGATCAACATGGTAAAACATTCAGCATTATAAAAGCTGTTGGCAACCTCTAAAGGAGGAAATATGAGTGCCCTACTTTCTTCCTACAAAAAGCTGACACTGTTCTGAGACAAGGTAAGTTTTTTCTTCTCATTTAGAAATATCAATCCAGTTCATCCATGTTTGTTTCCAGCTGGCACTCTATTACATGTATTAGAGCAGTAAAATGTGTTTTGAGATCACCACTTCCATTTTTTGCACACTTTCATTTCGATTTACAGTCTCATTTATCCTGACAAATTTGGCATTTTCATTTGAATAATAAACAAGTTGTCTTCACTCCCAGGGATGAATGCTCAGAAGTCTATGTTCATATTTCTTTACAATTGAAATGAACATTGTGTGTACTCAATT
Organism: Charina bottae; assembly: GCA_023362775.1. Lineage (NCBI taxonomy): Eukaryota > Metazoa > Chordata > Lepidosauria > Squamata > Charinaidae > Charina > Charina bottae. The sequence continues at coordinate 169,626,254 of JALMGJ010000001.1, read as the reverse complement.
GCAGCTATTTTTCCATACAAAATTAGCTGTTTCGATGTGCTGAAATATTTCTTCTTTAAAGTCTCATATAAATTAAGCGTGTGAGATTAGAATCCTTTAAGAACTGAAAGATGCAAGACTTTTATTCTGCTCAAAGTGCATAGATCAGAAAGAACAAGGACTTGAAAAATGTGTGCATGTATATAATTATTATGCCAACCCAAGAGAGAAAATTAATCACAAGATGTTAAAATACAAAATTACCCACGATACTCTTGTCTCTTTTCCATCTGGTATTTAGGATGCACAAAAAGAAAAAAGAAAAGAGAACTGTGAATGGTTGTTATATTTTAAATGTCAAGACTACTTTGAAATTATTGAATTGACAGTATGATGAGAGCACTGATCTCTATAAAAACACACCTTTTTGTATGCAATTCTTCCTAATGCACAGATTTTCTGCAGACTATTTTCCCTGATATAATGTATTTTCATAAATTATGTTCATTGTTTCTCTTTGTGTATTTGGTAGAAGAACTGTATTCTGAACTTTAGGGAAAAATAATTTTCTGAAGGCAAAAGATGTTGGCTTGAGTACTGATTCAAAAATTCACACTAAACCCCCCCATCCCTGCTGGAAAGGAAGCATGCTGCTAATAATTATAAATATAACCTTAACAGTTCCTCACAATCAAAATCCATTGAGAAAGAGTTGCCTCTGTCATTGCCAAGTGCATTTCAACTGCCTGCCTTAAGGCAACTTTTGGCAAAAACGTTTCAATAGGTGATGATAAAGTTGTCATGGGAACTAAAATAGTTTGTTAGACTATTCTTCCTGCAGACAATACACCTGGGAAAATCAAATGCTACAGAAGCTGAGGAAGGCAGCTTCATAGCTATTTTCTTCAAATGTTCTGAACCACCCCAAAACAAACTAATGCACTGAAAGGGAAAAAAAAAAAGAGAATGTTCAGATCTACCCTAATTTACATCCACTTTATATCAGACTCTAACACAAGAGTGTAAAACGTGTGGCCATATATCTGCAAGCATCCCTACTTTGGCCCACCAGAGCCCCTTCCAGAGTGGATATAGCCCCCCCAAAAACTGTTACTTTTTTGCAAGACATAAGTTCACTCTGTAAAATGCCTGAAAACCTCTCCCGGAAGAGATTCTGTCACCATCCATTTCTGCAGTGTGCCTGTCAACATCTATAAAAAGCCTGATGTAACCCTTGAGCTAATAGGAGTTAGGTCTCTCTGCTCTAGAAGGCTGAACTTACAGAATGTATCGGTCATCACTGTGTCCCTTTACAAAAATCTCTACTCCCTTATTGAATATCAAATAGTGGTTGGCTCCCCCAGGTTTATTTTTAGGAATGACGTTTGTAATCTCTTTTGAAATGACTGACTAGGCAACTTAAATTCTCAGTGGTACCTATTGCACTAAGAAACATATTCATATCTAGTCAAAGAAGGTTTGAAAATGTGTAACTGTAACCGAGGAAAACACATAAGCAGCTCATATTTTGCCTTTCCTATAACCTTATAGCCATGGATTTCTACCGAGGAGATGCATCAGAAGACAGATTAGTATGGCATTAGGGTACAATATACTCCTTTATGTTTAAGGAGATTGTGAGCTATCAGATGGTTTTCTTTTCATATTCTTGTATGAACAATATGCTTTGTTTATGCTTTGTGTTCATTGTTATGCTGTATATTCCATTTGTGAGATAGAGCATTAACTGCATTTTTATTGCATAAAACTGGTATTACCTATCTCAATGGTTGTGATAAAACTTGACTTGTCCTCTAAAATGTGGAACTGGCTGTGAATAAAGTACACCCACAATAATTTTGTGCTCTAATTCTTACATTGCATGTATATGACATCAGCAGAGATGGTGATTCTGGCTTTTAAAAATATCTTAGAATAGTAGATACAAGTTAGAAGTAATTGACAATGCAGTCCTGTGCATGTTTACTCACAGTAGATCCCATACAATGGAATATGTCTATGAAGGTTCTCAGTCATCCAGTAGAATTGTCTGTAGCTTGAATCATGTCAAATCCAGTTGACATGATTCAAGCTATAGACAATACAATGGAACTTACACTCCAGGTCACTCCAGCCATTCAAAGGGACAAACTACGTGATACTTGCATGGGACTGTTAAGTATAAATGGAATAGGTAATTCTTACTCCTTCAAGTGTTTAAATTTTGCATAGAAGGAAAGGGAGCAGGAATGGACTTTCTAATTCTACTACTACTGTACTTCCTTCATTTCCTTCCCTTCAATTTAAAACTCTGGTAAATCAGTGTTCTCAATTCTGTGGCAAAACTCCATGGTTACTGGAGGTTCTTGAGTGCAAAAATCATCATTTAAAAGTGGAGGGCAATGAGAATAATGGCAGAAGAGGATAGAACTAATATGCTTGTACCTATTGCCCCCCTTTGTATGTTTTAGAAATCACTGAAATAGTGAAGGTTGTACAGCCATCCCGCTGCTTGCCAAATGCTGTAGGGGTCTCTGTAAATTTAATACTAATATGCATAATCCTATATCAGTATCTGTGTGGGGAGGCTGTGCTGCCACACTGAAAAGAATTAGGTGGTTTGGTATGGAACAGAAGATGGAGCTATTCTGCTTCCTGCTTCCTCCTTGCCAGCAACCTTGTTGGGTATCCCACTGCAGAGACATCTTCAGTGCCTTGTCAAGGCTACAGTCTGTACATCAATCCCTTAGGCAGCAAAAGGGTTGGGTTGCCAGTAGTGAGGAGGCAAAAGCCTTGCCACGCTTTCTTGCCCCAACCCCACACCAATCCTCATGCTCATGGCATGGAAGTTGCAGCTGGCACTTTTGGAATCTCCACTCCTCAAAGGGCCCGGCAACTTACCCCCCACCCCCCACCCAGCTGCCTTTAGCTCTTTGTTGCAGAGTGTGGATATGAGGATGAGCAGATGGCAGGGAGGGATCTCATCTAAAATGAAAACCAGAGTTATAGACTATGTGCATGTGACATAAAATGTCTCTAAGGGATACCTCAGAGACTATGTCTGCATTAATAAGGGACATGGATATTACCTTCCCCAATCAAATTAACAAGGAATTTTCACAAGCCCCTTTCAGCACACCACTAAAGATTGGAAGCTAGTTGGCATAGGATTGCACTGTGAATGAGTAAGGAAGTTGTTTATAATCATTATTTTTAGCAATAGTTATCATGAATACAATGCAGGAAAAATACCAACTTCCTGAAAACAAATTTTCACATATAAGCCATGTGATCATCCTTTACACAAAGGCAAACTTTTGATAATAGAAAATTAGTATGTCTGCATTAAATGAGCACAGTTTCTTCCCCTGAAATCTAATTATCTATTATCTAGAAAATAGCTATTTATGTATCTGGACATAATTACATAGGAGGAATTCAAAGTCATGAAGTCCCTATGAAGTGTATAACTAAGAAACAGGCTACAATTCCAAGAGAGTGATTCTTAAATATATTGTATCAACCACTTCAACCAGCTGTGCTTTCTGTACAACTTTATAAGAACTTGAATTGATCATCTTAAGCCCCATTTACTTTTAACAGGATTTAATTACAACCGACTTTTTTCTGGGTTGTTTTCCATAACAATCTGCTATAAAATCTATTTTATTTGACTAGATGAAATCTCCCAAATTTTCAGATAGTTGTTTGGATAATAAATATTGCCATGTACACAGGATTCTGTTTGGAACCAAATGGTTACTACACAACAATTCCAGATGATCGAAGAATTGCAACAGGTAAATACTGTTTCTGAAATACTGTGATTCTACTGTGTCTGACTGAATATGTACATATGTGTAGAGTCACTTTTTATCTGTTTTGACCTTAGTATGCAATAACGATACTTACAAAACAGAATTGGTTAATAAAATAAAACTTCTTAATAGCTTTTCTTTACAAAACAGAGTGATTTATAATAAGCAAGTTACAGATCAGGGCTGAATAATATTTCAAAAAACTGGACTGTATTACAAAGCATTTTTTTCAAACATCCATTTGTGTTGGATTATTGCTGAAAGATACTAGTCAATCTATTTCAGAAATTTCTCAACTAATTTACAAACATCCATAAAATAGTGAAAAAATTGCATGCTCTAGAAACCTGGTACATTTTCATGCCTCTGGACTAAAAAGCTTAAGACAATAGCAAATGAATAACATTTTAAAGATAGCTAGATGGTATTTACAGAGTCTTTTCACTGATTTTAGCTGACTCTTCAGCATTGTTTTCTTTTCTCTCGGTTGATTTGTTATTTTCTGGTTTAATCCATGGAGGACTATGTGATTTCTGTGGGTATAATGAAGAAAACACAGACAATATTAAAATGTTACAATGGGACTTGCAAGGAATGAAAGCATAGGTTTGGACACCAATGAAGAAGGTTGATCTGCTTCAAAGGGAAATTCTCCAATGAGGAGAATCAGGTCCCCTTGAAAAGCAAATAAATAGATTACATTGCACGGCAAGGCTGTCATAGCCAGTAAGGGATACTGTATTTCCCTCGGAGAAGAGGTGTGACAAAAAAGAATATTCAAATTTTCATAGAGGTAAACAGAAGAAAATTATCAGCTGCCCAATACTTCCTAACTGAAAATAATTCAATTATTTCTTGTTCACCTGTTGACCACCCATGATCGTTGATATAGCAGAAATAACATAATGCATTGCTACCATTTTTTCAAGTCTGACTAGCCTGGGGAAAGAAATATGTGACTAAAGGCAACAAAGTGTACAGATGTTTGTTGGAGAACAAATCAGTTGAAAATGGAGCACGATGAGAACTTATAGGCCTGGGTTGTACATTCATGTAGAGAGGAATCCACAGTTACAACAGTAACAAGACAATATAGCAAGTATGCAGATTTCCTTCTCATTAAGTAACTGCACACCCTAATCTGAGAATTTTTCAGGAGGAAAGTAATACATTTCTGTAAACCAGCAGGGTTTCCAGATAATATTTTATTAATGTATTGTCGAAGGCTTTCACGGCCGGAGTTCAATGGCTGTTGTGGGTCTTCCGGGCTGTGTGGCCGTGTTCTGGAAGTTGTGGTTCCTAACGTTTCGCCAGCATCTGTGGCCAGCATCTTCAGAGGGCAGGAGCACAGATAGAAGCAAAATCTATCTGATTTTGCTTCTATCTGTGCTCCTGCCCTCTGAAGATGCTGGCCACAGATGCTGGCGAAACGTTAGGAACCACAACTTCCAGAATACGGCCACACAGCCCGGAAGACCCACAACAGCCAATATTTTATTACCTTCTTGGGAAAAAATGGGTTAGGATGGAAAACCTAGAAATCACTCCCCCTTTCTAATATAATCAACAGTGCACTTGGTACACTGTTGGAGTGCAGCAGAGAAGGAACAGGATTGCTTTGTTATAGTGTGTTATCGAGGAGCTCTATATGCAATAACTTTGGAATATAGAGATGGGATACCCTGTTATGACAAATCACTGATCTTCTATTTTAAAGAATGTAAAGCATGTCTCTAAAAATCTTAATATATCACCATCATTTTAACCACACATTGAAATCTTGGATTCTCTTCTCTATAGCCCTGTGCAGGGTACAAATAGAATTTCTGAGAATGAGAATATTCTGGTGGTCCTGGACTTCCCAACAGCCTAAATTTGTCTTCCAGGACTGATTGACTACATCTCCCAATATCACTAATGTCAATGTGGACCATGACCTCTACTTCCTCCCCAACACTCTCCAGAAACCTATCTAGATGGTTGTGATGTCTACAGCCTTCACATCAAGCAGCCATATCAACATGTGATCCATCACAAGTCTATATCTTGGTGATTCTACTGTTCAAATTGCCCACAACCAAAAGCATCTTCCTTCTGGAGGAATATCCTTGGTACAAGATGATGTGGGTTACTCCAGAAAAGACATTCATATGTAGTTACGAATGCCCTGTCTTCTGGTTTCTAAATTTTTATCCAATAGTGAGTTCTGCAAATTAAATAGGAACATGTTGGCCAACTCAACTGTAATACATTCTCAATAAATAATAATACTGGTTTATTTCAACATCAGCTAAAAATACTGGATTATACGAACATAAGCTAATATAGATAATGAATAAAAAGCTACGATAGGAGGGGCTTAATCTTAATTCTTCCTGTATTGTATTCTTCCTGCATCAACACATTTGTCTTAAATAATGCGAGCTATAGATTAGAAATGAGATTTCAGACAAAACAAAAGAAAAAACAAAAACACCTCAGAGGATAAAAATAACTTTGCATGGAGAATGGCTTCTCTTTCAAAGCCATTCAAATTCAGAACAAGGGGAAAAAAAAGAAATTTAACTTTGATGATCAGCTCAGAATATATAAAAGGAACAAGATTCATACCTGCATGCTAGGGTCTGTTACATTACTTTGGTTTTGTAAACAAGTGTTGCCAATCTGAAAAGTGAAAAAAAATGGTATTAGATAATCACCCCTAATTTAGAAATCAATAATTCATATACGATTGACTTGTGTTCTTAAATGCACATAGGAATGATTCCTAGAATTATGATTGAAGGCTTACCTGCCTAAATGAGGGCTTCATGTTTCAGAACATGTCTGCCCATCTTTTCTTCAACATTTTAAGGAAAGGCATGAATGCAAAGAACAGAAAATAAATATGCATTCAAGCACCTTCCCTTGGCATGAAAATATATTTATTTTCTGTAAAGCTATCCTAGTTCATAATTAAACTGTGTAAATGTTCCATATTTTTATAATGATTTGGAAAATATCTCAGATATTTTTTAAAAGTATTTAATTACAGTATTGATTGTTTAAAGAGATCCGAACAGATTATTTTGTGTGACTTAATAAAAGTCAGGATAAAATAGAGACAAAACATACCTTCACATAATTAAAAAATATACATTCAAACATTCAAAATACTTTTTTTTTAAAAAAGGCAAATTTCTATTGCAGTATTTTTAAACTGCAGATTGTTGTTGAAATGGCATGAAATACATCTATGATGGAAAGATGCAAACTTTTTCTGTCTGTCCTTGGTGACACTTAATTGCCATAAGCAGCACTGGGAGATTACCCTGTGCAGATCTTACTTGTGAACTTCCCAGAGCAATATCATCAGCTTCTGGGAGAAAATAAAATATTGGATAAGGTGAGTCAACATTTTGATTCAGCAGAGCTCTCTGGACTGATAAATCATATTATGCCAAAGAACTCTGGGCAGCTAACAACAGATAAACAAATAACAATAGAAAACAACTAAAAACTCCCTTACAACACCAAGCACCAGAACAGTCCCGTCACAAAGCTACAAATGCTGGGCGTTCCTCCCCTCCTGACCCAGTGCCAGGGGGAAAAGTGAGGCCTTAACAGTCTTCTGGGAGGCAAGGAGGGTAGGGGTTCTACTGGGACTACCGTAGTTATTGATGAGATATCACAGAGAAAACAAGTTTTCTTCTTTTCTTGAAACCTTGTCAAGCTGTGACCTTCAGAGGGCTAGAATTTGGCTGTGAATTTATGCTTTTTTTTTTTTTTTTTGTACCAAGTGCATCAAGATATCCATCAGTTTATTCAGGCCTCATTTGGTTTCACATGACTTGTTCCTAGGGGATAAATATGCCCTGATGGAAGTTGTAGGAAGTAGAGCAACCCAAAGTGTACAGCTGTATTTTTTGTAAAAAAAACCCTCAATTTATAATAGCAGCTTTTTGGTCTTATGCAGATGGACAAGTAGCTGTCATAGAGATAATGGCTTATTTGTTCTACAATAAGTAGAATCATGTAGTAACAATAAAAATGCATACCAAGTCACACTATTTTATATATGCTGTTGGAAATTAAGAAGCCCCCTTCCCCTTTTAGCATAGTATCTCATCATTACCCAATTTGTGACCATTTATTTCGTTTTTTAATATTGCAACTGTGATAATAGGAGACTGTGCTGTATATATCACAATCCTCAGTCTACTATGTCTTCTTTTCACTATGACTGCCCTACATATTGACTAAGTTGTCATATACCCTAGATTGCATTGAAAACAGTAGTAGCTCCATCAGTGTCAGTTAGTGAAGGCAAAAATATAATCTGAATTTAGAGGAACATGATTTGTGAGGAAGTGACTGTTGGCCCTTTATGTTAGCCCTTTATGCAATCAGCAATGCAATGAAGAGTATAATCCTTTCACTGAAGGATGCTTAGTCTGCAGTAAGCATTGTCCTTCTTAGAAAAGCTCTAGAGTTCCCCTGTAGTAAGTTAGTTCCCCCAGAAAAAACAGGTAACAGCCAGTCAATTTCTCTCAGCCTTAGGAAGAAGGCACTCGCCACTCCCAAAATGTTGCTAAGAAACAACATGGTTATTCAAAACTGGAAGAGAAATTTCATTTCCAAGGCTGGGTAGGAACTGCACGCAGGTCTGTTTAAACTCAGGTCACCAGGGCTTATTCTCATAATGCTAAAACTATGTACAGTATAACCATAATATCAAAACAATATCAGGAGTTTCTTGGATCATTTCTAGCCTTCTAATGAACAGGTAAGCTCCCGCACTCGCCCCAGCTCTTGCCAACCTAGCAATTCGAAAGCATGAAAATGCAAGTAGATAAATAGGTACCACTTCGGTGGGTAGGTAACAGCGTTCCGTGTGCATCATGCTGGCCACATGACCGCAGAAGCGTCTTTGGACAGCACTGACTCTTCGGCTAAGAAACGGAGATGAGCACCGCCCCCTAGAGTGAGACACGACTGTGCAGGGGAAAACCTTTACCTTTACCTTAATGAATGCAATCCTCATGGTGAGTTTATTTTTAGCTCATTTAGAAATAAGATTTCCCCCCCCCCCCAGTGCTTTGACAAATACGAACTTGAAATGCACATGTGCTTTATGGGTGAATGAACAATACTGCATATGCTTCAGATAACATTTTACTTTTTAGCAATGTGATAATTTCAATACATGTTTCCCTCATAGTATGTGGATTTGCTATTATGCAATTGATCATTTTTGTCCAAGAATTCACTTTATATGAAAAATAAACATTAAAAAATGCAATTATGAGATTTGTGTCAGCAAAGTCAATTTGCACCAAAGGCCTAGAAACATGCCAAGATTTCCTCCTGCCAAAATGGCTTGAACATTTTTTAGCCAAGACCCTTTCTGCCCTTACTCACACATTTACCATTGTGTTGTGTGGTTCTAGTGCATTCCTTTCCCCACCACCACCAACTTTTGTACTACTGTTACTATGGGGTCATAATGGCCATTAACATTTTGTTCAAACCCTTTACCCAAATGAAAAGAAAAACTTCTAACACTGGAAACAAAGTTGGATGTTTTACATCATGAAGTTGGTGAAGGACCCTCAGTCCTAAAACAAGCTTTTTACCTGGGTGAATCTACTGTGCACAGCATAGCTAAGAATACTAATAAAATCTGTGGTGCAATGTTTTATTCTGCCTCTTTGTCTGCCATGATAATCCAGCTATATAAAATGCCTTCGCTGTACCCAGAACATGAGACAAGGAAAAAAAAATGTTTGAGTAATCTAGTGCTTGAGAATAAGGCTCTACAACTTTATGATCACATTTATTAACTATAGACAGAAACAGATTTTTGCATTACTATTATACAATACATGGCAAAAAAAGTAATATGATTTAATTATTCTAGCCCAAGCAACTCATACAACTGAGATTATATGTACTTCTGCATTTAAAAAAAAATTAACACAAATTAAAGCAAAGTTATTATAGTTTCTGCTAGAACTACTATTTAATTTTAACACTTTTATTGCACCATCCTATTGTGTGTAGGTGTCTAGGTGAATATTATAGTAATTCTGAGAATGAATAAGGTAAGCCTCCCACAGACCAAAGATGTGTTTAATTAATAATGTGTGGTCTTATGACATTGACTTAATGGGACAATCAGACAATAAATTGCTAAAGTGAAACAGGAAATTTTACTGACATTTTTATTAGATATTATCTATTTCTTTGGGTGTGAAACTATAATTAAATAAAATAATTAATAAATCTATCTCCATATTACAATTAGCACATTAGTAGAAAGAAGCATAGCTTAGGGGAGCACTGAAAGTTCTCTTTAATAGTTATACAAAAGATGCAATTGTTACATGCTGATAATACAAAATACATTGTCTTATCTATAGTTATGTATATGATGAAATACCTTTTACTGGTCCATGCACTGTATGCACAGAAACCAAAGCCAATAGACAGAAGCTAATGCAGTTTGTCACAGAACAACTATGAAAGCAGCAAAATCTCAATTCTTCATTGTGACAAGGAATACTTTCTAAAGTTAAACTACAGGCAATCCTACCCACGGAGACAGGATATTACATTACAGATCCCAAACTCAATCTGCTGAACAGGATTCACACCAAGATCCTGAAGCTCTCCCACTCTATGAACAGATCTGCAGGTGGAAGAAAGGATGCACTTTCAGAAGTGTCCTCCTTGAAGTAGTAGATACCTCTGCTACCTTGTTACTGTGTGGGAAGGGAGACTTTGAATGTCCTGGATCAAAACTCTCTTGCCACTAATATTATCTAGAAAAAATAACAGAATGCATAACTCTGAAGATAATTACTTCTGCTATTGTTCCATTCTTGACCCACTTTGGATTTTTTCTGGAATTTATTTATTTAACAAATTTATATGGCTGCCCATCTCACTGAACGTGACTCTGGGCAGCATACAACCAACAATTAAAACAATATCACAACTGTTAAAACACTTAACAAATAAATAAAAGCAAGATGGTGGGAGAAGCACATCTATTTAAACACAGTACAACCATCGCACAGTCTCCCTATGGCAGGGCTTTCCAAACTTTTGCCATTGGCGACACACCAACGGCCGGCCCACAAAAACACAGAAGCACCAGCGGTGGTGCTTCTGGGTTGCCACTGCGGTGGCAGCGGCTGCCCCTTCGAAAGGGCAGGCTCTGGGGACCCCGAAAATGCCCTAGGTTCCGGTAGGGAGGTGAAAAGCCTCGCTGTGTGCATGCATGGTGCTGGGCTTCAACACACACAGCTGATTGGCGCAGGGGGGCCTGGGTGGAAATTCTCCGCGTTGATCAGCTATGCGCTGGGAAGCCCGGTAGCATGCATGCGCATGCAACGAGGCTTTTTGCCTCCCTGCTGGAACCAAGGGCATTTTCGGGGTCCCCAGAGCCTGCCCTTTTGAAGGGGCAGCGGCAGCAGCGGCATCCTGGAACCCGGAAGCGCTGATGGCCCATCGCCACCACTGCCCGTTCGAAAGGGCAGGCTCCGGGGACCCCGAAAATGCCCTCGGTTCCGGCAGGGAGGCAAAAATCGCATGTGCACGATGCCGGCCTTCCCGGCACACAGCTGATCGGCGCGGAGAATTTCCACCCCAGGCAGCCCGGCAGCGTGCGTGTGCAATTTTCGCCTCCCTGCCGGAACCGAAGGCATTTTCATCAGAGCTTCCGGGTTGTCACGCGACACACTTGGGGGCCCCAGGCGACACAGTATTTTGTCACAACACACAGTTTGGAAAGCCCTGCCCTATGGGATCCCCAAGGTTGCTGGAATTTGGGATTTGGCATCTCCTCCATTATGGATGGATCCTTCACCATCCTTTATCCAAGACTGAATTTATTATGCCAAAGCAAAATGCAACTAGTCTTTAAAAAGATTTAGAGCTTTGCTCTCTCCTTCTATGTCCAATACAAATAATACACATAACAAGAGCCAGTGTGGTATAATGATTGAAGTGTTGAATTGGTATTGGAAGACCCAGGTTCTAGTCCACCCTTAGCCACTGAAATTCACTGGGTGATTTTGTGCCAGTTGCTCACTTTCAGCCCAATCTACCTAACAGGGTTCTTGTCGTGGGGAAAAAAATAGGAGGAAAGAGCCTTATGTATGCCTTGAGCTCCTGAATGAAGAAGTTGCAATACAAACCTGATAAACAAATGTGAGTTCATTATGAAGAACTATCTCCCCCACTGCTTTATTGTTCTCCAGCTGTGGTAACAACCAGAATATAACAATACCACAACATGCATTGTTTGTAATCAGTGTCAAAGAGTAAAGCAACTGACTATCCCTCTGAATCTGTTCTAAATCTACTTTTGAAAATCAATGGTCTGTTCAGTTTGATCTGGATATTTATGATGGAAGAAAACATAACTTTTCTTGTTAAGGTGATTCTTTGGGATTTACAAAGTGAACAGACACTCTTCTTCCAAAGCATTTTCTGGGGAGCATCATAATAAAAGGAATTTTGGAGGACTGTGTGGAAGATTAGGGCAATCTTCCCTAGATAATGTCCTTGCTGAGTACATTCTTGCAAATCCACAGAGCTCAGCAAATATTTCAAGATCAATGCTGGAAACAGGGTCATATTTTTCCAGTGCTTGTTCTTATAGTCTCTATTTGGAGTGGCAGACAAATAAAGTACATGGATGTAGGGGATAGCTAAAATGAATGAGGCTGTATACCTGAGAGACTATCGTATTAAGCAAAGAGAGTACAATTCATTAAGTAAGTGGGGCACAGTGCAGTGGCTGACATAAGGATATATTTGAACTGCTTAATCTGGAGAAGGAATATTGTTGTCACATTAAGAGTAAGGTACTAAACATTAGTTATATTCTCTGGAAAAAATGGAAAACAGCTCAATTTCATTGAAGCATTGATGAATATTTTATTTATTTATTTATTTATTTATTTATTTATACTTTAATTTCTAATACCGCACCATCTCCCCCAAAGGGGACTCTGGGCGGTTTACACCCAGATATAAGATATTTTAAAACCAAATTCCCCCACTGTCATATAAAACCAAACCATTCTATTCTTCAATGGCTAGCAAAGTAGTGATGGCTCTGTCCTGTAGCATGAAATTGATTATAGGGGCAGCATAAATGAATGCAATATCAACCCACCACAGCAAAACCAACAGAAGCTATGAAAAGGATTACACTGCCATACATCAACAACATCTCAGAAACTACTAATAGACTGCTCCAACCACACGGCATCACCGTAGCACACAAACCAACCAAAACCCTTCAGAACATCGTAAGTAACCCAAAAGACCCAGTAGCCCAAGAAGAAAAAACAGGAGTTGTCTACAACATACAGTGTAAGGACTGTTACAGCCACTATGTAGGACAGACTGGCAGAAGACTAGCAGAACGTATCCACGAACACCAACTAGCAGTCAGAAGACATGACAAAAACTCCTTAATCTCACAACACATGGACAGACTTAACCATACTTTCAACTAGGAAACTGTGAGCATCTTAAACCAAGCCAAATCCAAAAATGCTAGAGAATTCCTGGAAGCTTGGCACTCAGACAAAGCAGCCATCAACAGACACATAGAGGTAATCAACATTTACATACCATTCATAAGAGACAATAGAAAAGCCAGAAGACCAGAACACCTCCTGGCCAGCAATCAACACCCAGATAGGTAAAGATTAACACCAGGATTAGCACCAGAGGAACAATCAAACAGCACAATATACCCTAATCAAGGAACTATTAACTCAGTCAATCAACCAAGTAGCAAACAACAGCCCAATCAAGGAACTACTAAGGAGAGAACAACACCTCCATCAACACTAGCAGGACAAGCCATGGTATATAAACAGAGAGCAAGTCCCACTCCCTTTTCACACTGAAGATATTACCTAGGCTGGCAATGAAATGTCTCCAAGAAAACAACAAGGCTCAGAGAACACCAAGGACTCCACAAAATGCAATATTGCCGGGAGATACTATCAAATAAAAACATAGTTGTGTTTCCTCAAATATGTGCACTTTTTTAAAAGAGTAAATATGATTAATTAATAAAACTATTTACCAGTTTCAACATATAATACTATTGCAAGAAAATCTAACACAACACACACAAACACAGATTTTTCCACAATTTTCATATTGAGCCATGAATGTCAGGGAGTAGGGATCAAAGTAGAGGCAAGTGATGTAATGTACAACGTGCCATCACTGTGCAAATGATATACTTCCTTCACATCATGTTATGATGACAATGAAAGGTAATTTGTGCAATTCTATCTCTATGTATCTATAATCTATCATCTATCATCTAGCATCTAGCATCTAGCATCTAGCATCTACCTACCTACAAATAAGAGAGAGAGAGAGAGAGAGAGGAAGAGAGAGAGATTTGGGCTGCTGCAACCTGTCTAATTGGCAAACAAGCCAAGATAGCATTTGACTCTATGTCTTCCTTTCATCTGAACCAGGGAAGGCAATGTAATTCTGTATTAGTGCTTGTGGGCTATGTAGACTGGATGAAGGGGTCAATGGCCTGACACTGAAGGAAGACAGAAATTATATGGCTGGGCATTCTATATCTAGAAATGGCCTTAACCCCAGTGCTTGATGGGATGGCACCACCCTACAGGACCAAGGAAATATATTTTGGGTGCTCTTGGATGTTATACTGTTTTTGGAGACACATGTGATAATTACTAAGGGCATCTATACAGAACTTTTGCCAGTGTAGAAGAGTATGAAGATTACCTTGAAGAAGGGATGCAAGAACCATGTCATAAACATAGCCCTGAAAGGGATGAGGGGGTGAGAAAGAAACTCAAGATTACTTCACCTTGATTTTCTTGGGTAAAAGAGGGGGAAGAGAGAAATTCAAAATAGTTACTGTATCCTGCAACAATAAAGTTCTAGTAGTATTTGTGGAGCTTATTTCCTGACCTGCCCTATGTCAAAGAGATGACAGCTAGTGGGTTTTAATTGTGTAACTTTATTATTGCATTATTTTCATTGTGTAATTTTTATTGTTGGAAGTTACCCTGTGTGGTGTTTCTAAATGAAGAAATAAATTAGCTTCTATTCATTCACTGTATAAGATAATTATAGTTATATAAGCTTTATTAGATGCTATATGTCTAAGTTTATTCACTGGATTACATTAATTGAGTGTGTGTGTGTGTGTGTTAAATCATTTTTAAAAATACCTTTTTAATGATTATTATACTCTTAATCTCTCTCTCCCCTTCATGGATCACTGCCTTGTCGTGGCGAAGGGGCTTGCCTAACTCAATGAAGTCAGGTCAAGAAGAACAGGTCATGATGGAGAGTTCTGACAAAACGTGGTCCAAAACTGGAGGAGGGAATGGCAAACCACTCCAGTATCCTTGCCAAGAAAACCCATGGACAGTATCAAAAGGCTAAAAGATATGATGCCAGAAGATGAGCCCCTCAGGTCGGAAGGTGTCCAAAATGCTACTGGGGAAGAGCGGAGGGCAATTCCGAGTAGCTCCAGAAAGAGTGAAACGGCTGGGCCAAAGCCGAAAGGACGCTCAGTTGTGGATGTGTCTGGAAGTGGAAGGAAAGTCCGATGCTGTAAAGAACAATATTGCATAGGAACCTGGAATGTAAGATCTATGAATCAAGGTAAGCTGGATGTAGTCAAACATGAGATGACAAGATTGAACATCGATATCTTGGGAATCAGCGAACTAAAATGGACAGGAATGGGTGAATTTAATTCAGGAGACCAGTATATACAGTATACTACTGTGGGCAAGAATCCCTTAGAAGAAATGGAGTAGCTCTCATAGTCAATAAAAGAGTGGGAAAGGCAGTACTGGGGTACA
The DNA here is from genome assembly GCA_023362775.1 of Charina bottae. Lineage (NCBI taxonomy): Eukaryota > Metazoa > Chordata > Lepidosauria > Squamata > Charinaidae > Charina > Charina bottae. Next base: position 169,610,581 of record JALMGJ010000001.1, on the reverse strand, counting down.
ACACGACAGAATGCTTTCAGTTCGAATCCAAGGCAAACCATTCAACATCACAGTGATCCAAGTCTATGCCCCAACCACTGATGCCGAAGAAGCTGAAGTTGACCGGTTCTATGAAGACCTACAACACCTTCTAGAACTAAGACCAAAAAAAGATGTCCTTTCATCATAGGGGACTGGAATGCTAAAGTAGGAAGTCAAAAAATAACCGGAATAACAGGCAAGTTCGGCCTCGGAGTACAAAATGAAGCAGGGCAAAGGCTAATAGAGTTTTGTCAAGAGAACACGCTGGTCATAGCAAACACTCTTTTCCAACAACACAAGAGACGTCTCTACACATGGACATCACCAGATGGTCAATACCGAAATCAGATTGATTATATACTTTGCAGCCAAAGATGGAGAAGCTCTATACAATCAGCAAAAACAAGACCTGGACCTGACTTGTGGGGTGTTGCTGGCTTTTGGGGTTCCAGGCGCAGAGTAATCCAAACAACGTGTTGTAAGGCTAACAATATCTTTATTGGAAGCATAAGGCAATAATGGATGTATGGTGCATTATTGCAAAAAGGAAAAAAACAAAGCATACGGAGAGTTCCATCAACAGATGTGAGGAAAGAAAAATCATGGTCTGTGCAAAGACCAGGCATAGTTACAGTTCAGATACAAAGTACATGTAGATAGCAGTCAAAAGAAGCATTGAAAATGAATGAGTGAGATGAGTACCCATAGTTCATAGTTGAATTATACCCATGGTTCAACATTCTGATTGGCTAATGTGGGCTAGGCCATTTCTCAGCTTGACATTTTAGTAACAGTTGTACTTACTATAAACCACCATGGGATGGCGGTGTTGCATATTGGCTTTCCCTTCGGGACGCTGTTCTCATGGGAAAGGACTGTTATCACCATTGTTTTGACTAGAGAAAAGCACATCTGGTGTTTTTCATGCTTTTTGTTATGGGAAACTGCTTACAGCATAGGAACCTGTAAAATTCCATTTTACAGGCTAGGATTTCACAGTGAAGGAATCCATTCGCTTGAATCCTACATAGAGTAACTTTAACATAACTGTGGCTCACTCAGATCATGAGCTTCTTACCGCAAAATTTAGACAGAGTGCCTGAAGAACTATGGATGGAAGTTCGTAACATTGTACAGGAGGCAGCAACTAAAACCATCCCAAAGAAAAAGAAATGCAAGAAAGCAAAGTGGCTGACTGATGAGGCTTTACAAATAGCTGAGGAAAGAAGGAAAGCAAAAGGCAAGGGAGAAAGGGAAAGATATAAACAACTGAATGCAGAATTCCAGAGAATAGCAAGGAGAGATAAGAAAGCCTTCTTAAATGAACAATGCAAAGAAATCGAGGAAAACAATAGAATGGGGAAGACTAGAGATCTCTTCAAGAAAATCGGAGATATCAAGGGAACGTTCTGTGCAAAGATGGGCATGATAAAGGACAAAAAAGGCAGGGACCTAACAGAAGCAGAAGAGATTAAGAAGAGGTGGCAAGAATACACAGAAAAACTATACAAGAAAGATCTTAATATCCCTGATAAATACGATGGTGTGGTCACTGAGCTTGAGCCAGACATCTTAGAGAGTGAAGTCAAGTGGGCCTTAGGAAGCATTACTAACAACAAAGCTAGCGGAGAAGCAGTATCTCAACTGAGCTATTTAAAATCCTAAAAGATAATGCTGTTAAAGTGCTGCACTCAATATGCCAACAAATTTGGAAAACTCAACAGTGGCCACAGGATTGGAAAAGGTCAGTTTACGTTCCAATTCCAAAGAAAGGCAATGCCAAAGAATGTTCAAACTACCGTACAATTGCACTCATTTCACATGCTAGCAAGGTTATGCTCAAAATCCTACAAGCTAGGCTTCAGCAGTATGTGAACCGAGAACTACCAGAAGTGCAAGCTGGGTTTCGAAGAGGCAGAGGAACTAGAGATCAGATTGCCAACATTCGCTGGATCATGGAAAAAGCAAGAGAGTTCCAGAAAAACATCTACTTCTGCTTCATTGACTACGCTAAAACCTTTTGGATCACAACAAACTGTGGCAAATTCTTAAAGAGATGGGAGTACCAGACCACCTTACCTGTCTCCTGAGAAACCTGTATGTGGGTCAAGAAGCAACAGTTAAAACCGGACATGGAACAACCGACTGGTTCAAAATTGGGAAAGGAGTACAAGAAGGCTGTATATTATCACCCTGCTTATTTAACTTATATACAGAGTACGTCATGAGAAATGCCGGGCTGGATGAATCACAAGCCAGAGTTAAGATTGACAGGAGAAATATCAACAACCTCAGATATGCAGACGATACCACCCTAATGCATTGCTAATAACAGGGCAGCAGGAGACGACGGTATCCCAGCTGAACTGTTTAAAATCTTGCAAGATGATGCTGTCAAGGTGATGCATGCCATATGCCAGCAAATTTGGAAAACACAAGAATGGCCATCAGATTGGAAAAAATCAACTTATATCCCCATACCAAAAAAGGGAAGCACTAAAGAATGTTCAAACTATCGAACAGTGGCACTTATTTCACATGCCAGTAAGGTAATGCTCAAGATCTTGCAAGGTAGTCTCCAGCAATTCATGGAGCGAGAATTGCCAGATGTACAAGATGGGTTTAGAAAAGGCAGAGGAACTAGAGACGAAATTGCCAATATCCGCTGGATAATGGAGAAAGCCAGGGAATTTCAGAAAAACATCTATTTCTGTTTTATTGACTATTCTAAAGCCTTTGACTGTGTGGATCATAATAAATTGTGGCAAGTTCTTGGTGGTATGGGGATACCAAGTCATCTTGTCTGCCTCCTGAGGAATCTGTATAACGACCAAGTAGCAACGGTAAGAACAGAACACGGAACAACGGACTGGTTTAAGATTGGGAAAGGAGTACGGCAGGGTTGTATACTCTCACCCTACCTATTCAACCTGTACACAGAACAAATCATGCAACATGCTGGGCTTGAGGAATCCAAGGCTGGAGTTAAAATCACTGGAAGAAACATTAACAATCTCAGATATGCAGATGATATCACTTTGATGGCTGAAAGCGAGGAGGAGTTGAGGAGCCTTATGACGAAGGTGAAAGAAGAAAGTGCAAAAGCTGGGTTGCAGTTAAACCTCAAAAAAACCAAGATTATGGCAACGAGCTTGATTGATGACTGGCAAATAGAGGGAGAAAAAGTGGAGGCAGTGACAGACTTTGTATTTCTAGGCGCAAAGATTACTGACTTTGTATTTTTAGGCGCAAAGATTACTGCAGACGCTGACTGCAGCCAGGAAATCAGAAGACGTCTACTTCTTGGGAGGAGAGCAATGGCAAATCTTGATAAAATAGTTAAGAGCAGAGACATCACACTGACAACAAAGGTCCGCATAGTTAAAGCAATGGTATTCCCCGTAGTAACCTATGGCTGCGAGAGCTGGACCATAAGGAAGGCTGAGCGAAGGAAGATAGATGCTTTTGAACTGTGGTGTTGGAGGAAAATTCTGAGAGTGCCTTGGACTGCAAGAAGATCAAACCAGTCCATACTCCAGGAAATAAAGCCAGACTGCTCACTTGAGGGAATGATATTAAAGGCAAAACTGAAGTACTTTGGCCACATAATGAGAAGACAGGATACCCTGGAGAAGAAGCTGATGCTAGGGAAAGTGAAAGGCAAAAGGAAGAGGGGCCGACCAAGGGCAAGATGGATGGATGGTATTCTGGAGGTAACGAACTCAACCATTGGGGAGCTGGGGATGGTGACGGCCGACAGAGGGCTCTGGCGTGGACTGGTCCATGAAGTCACGAAGAGTCAGAAACGACTGAACGAATAAATAACAAAAACCACCCTAATGGCAGAAAGTGAAGAGGAACTAAAGACCCTCTTGATGAGGGTGAAAGAGGAGAGTGCAAAAGCTGGCTTGAAACTCAACATTAAAAAAACCCAGATCATGGCATCTGGTCCCATCACTTCCTGGCAAATAGAAGGGGAAGAAATGGAAGCAGGGACAGATTTTATTTTCTTGGGCTCCAAGATCACCATAGACGGTGACTGCAGCCATGAAATTAAAATACGCTTGCTCCTTGGAAGGAAAACTATGGCAAACCTAGACAGCATATTAAAAAGCAGAGACATCACCTTGCCGACAAAGGTCCGTATAGTTAAAGCTATGGTTTTTCCAGTAGTAATGTATGGCTGTGAGAGTTGGACCATAAGGAAGGCTGAGCGCCGAAGAATTGATGCTTTCGAACTGTGGTGCTGGAGAAGACTCTTGAGAGTCCCTTGGACTGCAAGGAGGTCAAATCAGTCAATCCTAAAGGAAATAAACCCTGACTGCTCATTGGAAGGACAGAGGCTGAAGCTGAAGCTCAAATACTTTGGCCACCTAATGCAAAGAGAGGACTCACTGGAAAAGACCCTGATGCTGGGAAAGACTGAAGGCAAAAGGAGAAGGGGACGGCAGAGGATGAGATGGTTAGATAGCATCACCGATGTAATGAACATGAATTTGAGTAAACTCTGAGAGACAGTGGAGGACAGGAAGGCCTGGCGTGCTATGGTCCATGAGGTCATGAAGAGTCGGACACGACTAAACGACTGAACAACAACAAATATTAGATAGTGTCACTGAAGAGAGCAAGGATGAGCAGATTGGGGGTAGTTCTCAGTCAAATGGCATTTGCAAAAGATTACTGGTACCTTTGTGACCTCTGCAGAAATTGTATGTCATAGCAATTTTTACAGTCAAAAGTTGATGTAGCTTGAACAGTTCTGCACTAATTTCTATTAACATTGGCATACTTCCCCCTACCAACAATCTAGCTATCCTGTTGATTTCATCTCATTCTGGTGAAAAGTCCCAAAGTTTACCAACATTTAATAAATCAATTTTTAAAGGTGTATAGCTCAAAAGCCCTGCTCTGATTTTTAAAATAGAATTTCCCATTTGTTTGTCCCTTCAAAATTGGTTAAAATTCCTGATGATTTTGTAAAAAAAAAGTTCTATATATTGTGTTTGGCATTTCTGTTTTCCAATACCAGATCATAGGACAGCAGACCAACATTGTTCCTTTTTTTTAAATAAGAATTTTATTAAATTTGAAACTAAGATAAAAACTACAAAAAAGCAAGAAACTACAAAAAGAAAAAAAGGGAAAAATAAGAGTGTAGAACACAAGAAAAAAGTATTTTAAAGATTACATACAAAGGTGACTTCTGACTTTCAACAGCAAGAATATATAGCAATTTCCATAATCAATCCCTTACTCTATATCAAACCAAGATCCCATTATTTCTATAAATCCTTCCATTAGCACATATACAAATCACTAATGCAATTGCTGCTTCCCCTTATATATAAAAATATGTATATAAGTTTCTAAATTGGCTTCCCTACCCCCTAAGACAACATTTAATTAATTATTCCCTTCCTGCTACTATTCTATATATTTCTGTCCACTATAATAAAAACCAAATTATAAAAACATATAAGTTGTCTGCTTTTATAATTACAACACTCTTAACCCTATTAAACCTAAAAAACCAAGCAATTTTATAAGATATCTATAGGATATACAGTATATCTATATATATCTATAAGATATATAGATATCTTATAAAATTGTTTGGTCTTTTAGGTTTAATATAGATATCTTATATAAAGATATCTATAAGATATATTAACAATAACAATCTTACAAAACAAACAAACCTGAACAAAGATCCAGTAAATCTTAATCCAGATCATTAAAGAGAAATGAAATCATAATAACCTCATTATCCATCCAATTGCACATTCTTAAATTTTTACCCCACTTCAAAATAGATGAGAACATTTACATATCTCCCTAAAATATATAAATTATCTACTTTTATAATTAATAATACTATAACAATCTTAACCCTATTAAACCTAAAAACCAAACACTTATCATTACACCTTATAGATACCTTATAAATCTTAAAAGTCATACAAATTTTAAGAATAATCCAATAAATCTTAATTTAAATCATTAAAGAAAAATGAAATCATAGAAGCCTCATTGTCAATCCAATTAAACTTTCTTAAGTTTTACCCCACTTCGAAATAAACCAAAACATTTATATATCTCCTTATTACACATAAGGCATTTTTCTTACAAAAATCAAACAGCCCAACTGCCCCCCTTAAAAACAGATTTTTCAACAAAAAGAAAACTCCCACAAAACAGATTCTCTTCTCTCCCATAACAATCCCTCAGAAAGCCATAACAAACAACTCTTCTGCAGTTCAGACTTTTGCTTTAACCCCTTCAGCACCAAAATATAGTCCTCGTCTGGCATTACTTCAGTTTTGCTGTCAGTATCTTCATCCTTATCAAGATCTCCTAAGATCTTCTTCCATAAAAACTTCAGCCAGATGTCTGTAGCTTGAATCATGTCAACTGGATTTCTATTTTCTCAGTGGAAACGTTTCGTTCCTTATCCAAGGAGCTTCTTCAGTCTGAGCAAAGTTAGTAAGGGAATCCTAAATATGTTTCTAGGTAGTTGTGTGACCTTACACCTGGGGCTAGGTCATGGTTATATTGAGATGTTATTTTAAGTCCTTTTATCATCTAAAGGAGGATCGTTAAGATCACCATGCTGCTGTTGAGCTTGTGAAATGGTCTTAATCTTCCTAGGCACAGAAGACAAAGCAGGGAGGAAGATGGGGGAAAGATTATGCCTGAGGCCCCCACCTCTATTCAAGGAAGGATTTTCCAAGTTGACATAAATGGATTCCTTGACCCCTCTCTCAAACCACCTATCTTCTCTGTCTAAAATGTGAACATTAATGTCCTCAAATGAGTGTCCTTTTTCCTTTAGATGAAGATAAACTGCTGACTCTGGTCCTGTGGTGTTACTTCTCCTGTGTTGGGCCATCCTCCTGTACAAAAGTTGTTTGGTTTCTCCAATGTAGAGTTCAGAGCACTCCTCACTGCACTGGATTGCATAAACTACATTGCTTTTCTTGTGTTTTGGAGTTTGATCTTTGGGGTATACAAGCCTCTGTCTCAGTGTGTTGGTGGGTTTGAAATATACAGGTATGTGGTGTTTGCCAAATATCCGTTTTATCTTTTCAGACACGCCAGCCATGTAGGGAATGACCAGGTTCTTTCGTTTACTCTGAGTCTCAGCCCTATCTGTCGCTGTTTTAGGTCTGGTAGATTTAGATTTGGTGAAGGCCCAATTTGGATATCCACAGGCCTTCAGAGCTGTTCTCAGGTGCTGATTTTCACAAGCTCAACAGCAGCATGGTAATCTTAACGATCCTTCTTTAGATGATAAAGGGACTTAGAAATAACATCTCAAAATAACCATGACCTAGCCCCAGGTGTAAGGTCACACAGCCACCTAGAAACATATTTAAGGATTCCCTTACTAACTTTGCTGAGACTGAAGAAGCTCCTTGGATAAGGAGCGAAACGTTTCCACTGAGAAAATAGAAATCCAGTTGACATGATTCAAGCTACAGACAATTCCACCTGGATGACTGAGAACCTTCATAGACATTCAGCCAGATAAATTTTTTTAGAAATCATCTCTTCCCCAATGTCCCGCATATTCTGCAGAATAGTCTGATATAAATCTGAAATAATCTCTTTATAGGTCTGCTAGATTATAGCACCCCCTAGATACTTGACTTGCACAGATAGGAGTTAATGAGTTAATAAAAAACTTCCTAGTGAAATTGACAAGAGAAAGCACACTAACAAGCAGCTCTCACAGAAAGTGAGCAGAGAGCTAGAAATTCAAAACAGCAATTTCAACGTGCAGAAAAATAATCCTTCAAATTCGGTACAAAAATAATAACAGGGAGGCAATTATTTATTCTCAATGCTCCTTAATCTTTAAATGGGAAGACAAGCCAAAACTTAAAAAGATTTTAAAAATTAATCCAGAAATAACAATAAACACCAAGAGAATCAACTTCTTACTGTAGAGAGCCTCTCTTAGGGTACAAAAACTTTTTAAAAAATATTAATTGGGTGATTTAGAAATGGGGGGGGGGGGCTCGACCTAATGTCCCTTTAAGTTTGCAGCGCGGCGTGGAAATGGTGATGTCACCACCTCCCGTCGTCTCTTACCGGATCGTCGCGAACGCTGTTTCCGATTCTCTGGCTACAAGATGGCATTTTGGAGTACAAATGGGATGATCCCAAGTGTTTTCTAACCATGAAAATGTTCTAGGGCTGCAGGAAAAGCCTGCCTGAGCCCCCAAAAAAGCTGCATTGTCAGATCTGCCCGCGGAGCTCGCAGACACATCTGGTCAGTTGGCCATGCTCCCCACCAGAAGTCTAGACCAACATTGTTCCTAATTCATACTTCAACCCTGGGAATTAGTCTGTTACTCCCAGTTAATGCAAGGTCTTGGCTTGCATGAAATCCGTAGAGCAAAGAGTCATAGATGTGAAGACTTTCCTCTGACATACACTTATAATGAATGCAGAAAAGTCCAGAAGAAGCCAACATAATTTAAACAACACTAGTAGGGCCTCACTTTCCATAACACCTGAAACCGAACTCTGATGCTATGTGTTATGAGGTTCTAACTCTGAATCATTTCTTAGGAATGTCATAGTTATATTTATTTTGCATATGATGCTAATATTAGGAATTAGTCATTATTAAAATAGGTTGGTTATGACTTTCATGCCTGAAAAAGAACAACCTATATGGACAAATTTTATTGATGCTGAACCTCTGCTTATCATGAAGAGATTAAGAAAATCAGCCTTTTAAAAAAAAATCAAATCAAATGATGATGCAATATGATTACTCCCACTATGCAGAAAGGAGTAAAAGAAAGAGCCTGGAAATCATAAAGTGAGATATTAAACTAGCTAGAACCAACAGAAGCACAGCTTCTGCTTAAAAGTAATTCCTCCTTGATCAGTTTAGCATGCACTTTGATCAGAAAAAGTAGCTGGGTGCAAAAACCCAAATGATGAAATATGCAGCTTGATCAGTAAAGTATGTAAAAACTCAACAGTTCCAGAAGATAGCTCAGCCAGTGAATTATACAGGAAAGCTGGAAAGGTACACAACTGGGACCATAAATTATGAAAGTGAATTACTCAAGTATGCATCTTCATTAAAAGAATTTGTGAGGTGAAAAAAAATCAAAATCATAAAATACAGCATGCCTCTTGACAATTAAGCTATTCAATTGGATCTTCAAATAGCAGTGGTGGGACTACAAAGGTATTCAGCTAAACTAGTGAAGTGAGGTTCTGCTTACAAAAACTACACACTGCAGACAAGGACCATCTCAGGCAATTGGTTTATTCTACCAGATTATAACTATTAGATGAAAATTGAATATGTCCAACAAGTAAGAAAGCTTTTGGTTCATTAGAAATAGTTTTTTTAAAAAAAATGCAAAGATGAGCAAAAAACCAAAACTTGACTCAAGAATTGGGCTTATTTAAATCTTTCCATTCAAAGTCAAAGTAGGCTGGGGGGACTGCAGTGATTTATCTGTATGTGAGGATTTATATGAAAATAGCCAATCAATGTAAAAATTCATCTCAATCAACATAAAATCTAGAGAATCAATAATCAAAAAAGTAATATGGAATAGCTGGATATCACTCCTAATATTTTGACATTGTTTTCATTGAAACTGTCTCCTAGGGTTTGGCATTCTGAATTACCAGACATTATTATTGGTATCAGAATTCTGATATTAGAGTTAATGTTAGAATTCTGCAACTTAAAATGGCATCCAGGAGTTGTGGAAGGCAGGGCAGAGAACCCGCAGGACAGTAAAGGAATTAAAATAGTTCACTTTCTAACTCCTAGAAAACGATTTCCATCATATTCATGCATTCTGGAAATTGGGACTTCTAAAGAGATCTATTATTCCTTAAAGTTATTCTCCAAGACAGAAAACTGTTGTAATTTATTGGTTAGGTCACAATGAAGATTAACCTTGTGTACCTGCTTCTACATTAGGGAAAGACATATTTTCAAACATAAAAATTCTATATTCCAGTTTAACATTTTTTTAAAATTTAGTTTTGTGTTGGCCTTGCAGGGCAAACCAGATAGGAAATACAACCCGATGAGCTAATTCTACTTTATTGTAAAGCTACATTGACGGAATCTTGGAAGTCTGAAAGTACATTTCTCCCCCCATCTCCTTTACAGCCCAAGAAACTAGACAGGGTCTCTTCTGAGCCTCTTGCCCCACCCACTATCCAACTGCAGACTATGCTGTCTCTTATCTGACCATTCCCTTGGCAGTGTCTCCTTGCCCAGTCTCCCAAGGTCATTTCCATATACCATTACATTTTGTTTTATGCCATAAATCATTGTTTACAAACCACAATAGCTGTTCAGACAACATGCCAGGTGCAAATGAAATAAACTCATCACTACGGCTTATTCTAATGTGCAAACTCAATAAACAACCCCTAAGTTAATTTAAGGGATTATCTGACATACTTAAAAAAAGATTAATTACAATTATGTATCATACTGACAAGAGGCTAATTGCAATAAATGGTACCTAACTTAGTCATGATTAATTTATTAATTTCAATCAATTACCTGAATGAGTAAACATGGATTATGTTTTGTACAGATATAATTTAATTAGATTTTTAAAATATGGTATACAGTAGAATATAATATTTTTAATGGAAACTAAAGATTTAAAACTCCCATGACAATTCTCCTTTTGCTGTTAGATTTGTACTTACTAACCTTTAATGCAAAAATTAAGCATAAATAAACATTTTAGTTTTGTGAAGTTTGCAAAACTGTATGCTCAGTTTCAGACACTGAAGGAACTCAGCATATATGCAAAGGAAGAAAATACACATGGGGTCAAAGCTGCTCCTTTGCTTGGTTTTCTATTCAGCAACTAATGCAATCTCCAGCAAAGGAGATCGTTACCTTGTCGTGGTGCTGGAGCTTGAGCACCTCAATGAAACCATGAGCTAAACCGTGAAGGGACACCCAAGACGGGAAGGTCGTGGCAGAGAGGTCAGACTAAATACGATCCCTGGGGAAGGTAATGGCAACCCACCCCAGTATTCTTGCCATGAAAACTAAATGGATCAGTACAACCAAAGATATGTCGGTATACCATCGGAAGATGGGACTCCCAGGTCGGAAGATGGTCAAAATGCTACTGGGGAGGAACAGAGGATAAGTTCAACTAGCCCCAGATGTGATGACGCAGCTAGCTCAAAGCCGAAAGGACGGCTAGCGGCCGACGGTGCTGGTGGTGAACGACGAATCCGATGTTCTAAAGATCAACACACCATAGGAACCTGGAATGTAAGATCTATGAGCCAGGGCAAATTGGATGTGGTTATTGGTGAGATGTCAAGATTAAATATAGACATTTTAGGTGTCAGTGAACTGAAATGGACTGGGATGGGCCACTTCACATCAGATGACCACCAGATCTACTACTGTGGACAAGAGGACCACAGAAGAAATGGAGTAGCCTTCATAATTAATAATAAAGTGGCTAAAGCAGTGCTTGGATACAATCCAAAAAACGATAGAATGATCTCAATTCAAATTCAGGGTAAGCCATTTAACATCACAGTGATCCAAATATACGCCCCAACCACAGATGCTGAAGAAGCAGAAGTAGATCAGTTCTATGAGGATCTGCAGCACCTACTAGATAATACACCAAAAAGAGATGTTATTTTCATTACAGGAGACTGGAATGCTAAGGTGGGTAGTCAGATGACACCTGGAATTACAGGCAAGCATGGTCTGGGAGAACAAAATGAAGCAGGACATAGGCTGATAGAATTTTGCCAAGACAACTCACTGTGCATAACAAACACTCTCTTCCAACAACCTAAAAGACGACTTTATACATGGACTTCACCAGATGGTCGACACCGAAATCAGATTGACTACATCCTTTGCAGCCAAAGGTGGCGGACCTCTATACAGTCGGTAAAAACAAGACCTGGAGCTGACTGTAGTTCAGATCACGAACTTCTTATTGCAAAATTTAGAATCAGACTAAAGAGAATAGGGAAGACCCACAGATCAGTTAGATATGAGCTCACTAATATTCTTAAGGAATATGCAGTGGAGGTGAAGAATAGATTTAAGGGACTAGATTTAGTAGATAGGGTCCCAGAAGAACTATGGACAGAAGTTCGCAACATTGTTCAGGAGGCGGCAACAAAAAACGTCCCAAAGAAAAAGAAAACCAAGAAGGCAAGATGGCTGTCTGCTGAAACACTGGAAGTAGCCCAAGAAAGAAGGAAAGCAAAAGGCAACAGTGATAAGGGGAGATATGCCCAATTAAATGCAAAATTCCAGAGGTTAGCCAGAAGAGATAAGGAATTATTTTTAAACAAGCAGTGTGCGGAAGTGGAAGAAGACAATAGAATAGGAAGGACAAGAGACCTCTTCCAGAAAATTAGAAACATCGGAGGTAAATTCCAGGCAAAAATGGGTATGATCAAAAACAAAGATGGTAAGGACCTAACAGAAGCAGAAGAGATCAAGAAAAGGTGGCAAGAATATACGGAAGATCTGTATAGGAAGGATAATAATATTGGAGATAGCTTTGATGGTGTGGTCAGTGAGTTAGAGCCAGACATCCTGAAGAGTGAGGTTGAATGGGCCTTAAGAAGCATTGCTAATAACAAGGCAGCAGGAGACGATGGTATCCCAGCTGAACTGTTTAAAATCTTGCAAGATGATGCTGTCAAGGTGATGCATGCCATATGCCATCAAATTTGGAAAACACAAGAATGGCCATCAGATTGGAAAAAATCAACTTATATCCCCATACCAAAAAAGGGAAGCACTAAAGAATGTTCAAACTATAGAACAGTGGCACTTATTTCACATGCCAGTAAGGTAATGCTCAAGATCTTGCAAGGTAGACTCCAGCAATTCATGGAGCGAGAATTGCCAGATGTACAAGCTGGGTTTAGAAAAGGCAGAGGAACTAGAGACCAAATTGCCAATATCCGCTGGATAATGGAGAAAGCCAGGGAATTTCAGAAAAACATCTATTTCTGTTTTATTGACTATTCTAAAGCCTTTGACTGTGTGGATCATAACAAATTGTGGCAAGTTCTTGGTGGTATGGGGATACCAAGTCATCTTGTCTGCCTCCTAAGGAATCTGTATAACGACCAAGTAGCAACGGTAAGAACAGAGCACGGAACAACGGACTGGTTTAAGATTGGGAAAGGAATACGGCAGGGTTGTATACTCTCACCCTACCTATTCAACCTGTACGCAGAACACATCATGCGACATGCTGGGCTTGAGGAATCCAAGGCTGGAGTTAAAATCGCTGGAAGAAACATTAACAATCTCAGATATGCAGATGATACCACTTTGATGGCTGAAAGCGAGGAGGAGTTGAGGAGCCTTATGACGAAGGTGAAAGAAGAAAGTGCAAAAGCTGGGTTGCAGTTAAACCTCAAAAAAACCAAGATTATGGCAACGAGCTTGATTGATGACTGGCAAATAGAGGGAGAAAAAGTGGAGGCAGTGACAGACTTTGTATTTCTAGGCGCAAAGATTACTGCAGATGCTGACTGCAGCCAGGAAATCAGAAGACGTCTACTTCTTGGGAGGAGAGCAATGGCAAATCTTGATAAAATAGTTAAGAGCAGAGACATCACACTGACAACAAAGGTCCGCATAGTTAAAGCAATGGTATTTCCTGTAGTAACCTATGGCTGCGAGAGCTGGACCATAAGGAAGGCTGAGCGAAGGAAGATAGATGCTTTTGAACTGTGGTGTTGGAGGAAAATTCTGAGAGTGCCTTGGACTGCAAGAAGATCAAACCAGTCCATACTCCAGGAAATCAAGCCAGACTGCTCACTTGAGGGAATGATATTAAAGGCAAAACTGAAGTACTTTGGCCACATAATGAGAAGACAGGATACCTTGGAGAAGAAGCTGATGCTAGGAAAAGTGGAAGGCAAAAGGAAGAGGGGCCGACCAAGGGCAAGATGGATGGATGGTTTCCTGGAGGCGATGGACTCAACCATTGGGGAGCTGGGGATGGTGACGGCCGACAGAAAGCTCTGGCGTGGGCTGGTCCATGAAGTCACGAAGAGTCGGAAACGACTGAACGAATAAACAACAAACTAATGCAATAAAAATGAACCATATATTTTCAGCATAGTATCATTTTATATGGTTTGGGCTCATTAATTACATATTATTTCTTTTTTCTTTTCCCACTGTACACAGTTGCTTGTAGATCATTATTGGAAGCAGAAGCTTAATGAGAAATGCTAGCTCTAAGAAATTCAAAGTTGGTCCTAAAGGGTACCAATTTATCTTCAGATCAAACTCCATAGAATCTATTTTGGTTATTCAAGTTGAATAGGTTACTGAGTTTCTCTTATTTACTTTGTAACTAGTCAAGCACACAAAATAATGTAAAGGTCAGTGGAGAACAGGAAAAGGCAGCCTATCTTACTGAGGTGAGAAACCTTTATTTTATTTTTATGTCTAGCCCAATTAGTTACTTAATTAGATGCTTTCAAAATAAGCTCATTTCCTGGTCATCTGCAAAGACAAATACTTGCCATCTCAATCTGTCTCTAGTAATAAGAAGTGTCTCTTCCAAGTACATTCTTGTAATCATGATACTGTCCATTCATCTTACTAATTGTTTCCTCCTTCCTCGGCTTGCCAAGAATAGTGTTTTTTTTCCTAGTTCATTGTCTACTTGCATCACATGCCTAAAGTGTGTGAGTTCATCCTTGCTGATCATGCCCTCAAGGGAACAGTCTTCATTTTTCCAGTATCAACTGATTGGATTTTCTTGCAGTCCATGGTACCTGGAGTAACCATCTCTGGATTCATACTTTAAAGGTACCTAGCTTTCACACTTTCTGTGTCCACCTTTCACAACCATACATTATTACTGGAAATACCATTGTTTTATTATTTTGATCTTTGTTGTCAGAGAATATCCTATTCTTCATGATCTTGTTTGAGTTTGCCACTGCCTTCTTCCTGTAGCACTCATCTCCTTTTTATTTCTCCAGCATACTGTCCACTTTTATATTTGAACCCAAGAAAACAAAACCAACTGTAACTTTCATTTCTTCACTGAAAATTGTAAATTCCCTAAGCATGTTGGTTAACATTACTGCTATTTTCTTAATATTTAACATTAACCCCAAATTTTCACTTTCCACTTGAACTTTCAGAATGACTC